>PVJD01005818.1:0-108633 GCA_004026545.1 Mormoops blainvillei | reverse complement strand
ATATATGAAACGTGCATCACTCACCTTCTGTAGGGTCACAGTGTACTGTTCCCATATCACTTCTTCCATACCTGGGGCCTGTTTTAAAATGGGCGAAACCAATTTGATTAAAACCACAAACATCTCAATGCTACAAATAAAGCCAAAATTCAAAATATATCAAGATACGGACCAGCTTACACTTTCAATATGCCAAGAGATGATGTGTTCTGGGAATGTTATGCTACATATTTTCCAAACACGCTCTCCTTTAACAAAACGGCATTGTTAACAATACCAGAAAATTAGTCAAACAGTGGGAGATACACCTTCATGAGAATAAAATATTTAGTGTGTATTCTTTTTATTATCACCCCTCCCAAACACTGTCATTATAGAATATCTGAAAAAGAAAATTAGATAGTTTCAAGCAGATATCTTTCTTTTTTTTTTAACCACTTCCCCCTCTCCCTGTCGAAGGTAATCTTGGGCAAGTTTTCCGCATTTTTACGTCTCAAGGAATCCGTGGCCTTATCTCTAAGAATGTTCAATTGAGTAATCCATGGAATCGCTTTTCTCCGTCAGTGTTGCTGGATGTGAAAAACTAAAATGCCTACATGTACAAACCACTGGAGCTTCTGTCTCTAACAATATTCCAAAGTAGATGTCTGGAAGAACCAGGGAATAGCAGTTACCATTTTTTAAAAAATAATAATCTATTAATATGGGCTGCCTTGAGGGGAAATCCTTAAAGGCCAGAAATGCCAGGAAAGCTCAGAGCCAGAGATAAGCCAGCAATGAAGCAGGCATTTCAACAGGAGGTTGCTGGGAAGACAGAAAAATTATAGGATCAAAACAGGGTGGAGAGCAGATCAAAACAGATAGATGTATTAGGGAAAAAAACACCAGGCAGATGGAGATGGCAGGGACACTGGCCCCTCCCATCCTTGCCTCTGGGTAGAATGGAAATACCCAAAAATATTTCGCTGGAGAATTCCTACCAACAGGCCTGTACTCACAAAGGTTGGGGGCTGAAATCCATATATGGATATGACCATGCATGCCCCGAAACACTCCAACCCAAAGTGGCTCTGCTATGGTAGTACCCAAGTACATAGAGGCAGGTGCAAATTCTCTCCAAGGAACTCAGGCTCCAGAGAATCCCCAAGACATGCATTTGAGGGACATGAGTCCTCAGTTTAAACACACACACCACTCAAGTCACCATGACTGGGAGCTAAAAGAAACAAAACAACTGGAGAATCAAATATAGTAAATACTGGAAACAAGCAGTTGTAGATGAAACAAAGTATGTTAAATATGCATCATGTTTACACCACCAGAAATTAAAAGGGGATATTGAAAGTATAATGAAAGAATAAGAGACCATCAAAAATGACCAAGCAAATCTGGAAAAAAAAAAAAAAGGCAAACAGAATTTGCAGAAATAAAAAAAAAGTGGTAACTGAAATTAGGTAAACCATAGCTTTAAACCACACAGTACACATAGGTGACGGCACTAATTAATGAATTGGGAGACAGATGCGAAGAAATTCACCAGAATGCAATACAAAGCTTTAGAAAAGTGGAACATATGAAAGAAAAGAGTAAGAAAGTCTCATAGTGGAAATTTCACTACAGAAAAAGATACAGTGGCTTGAGAGCAGCAGCTAGACAGAAGAGATTACTAGTTAAAAGAACAATTAGAGTAACAGCCAACTTCTAAACAGCAGAAATAGAAGCCTGAAGTCAGCAGACTATCTTTAAAACAGTATCTGTTGATTTAGAGGGCAGAAACGAATTTTTTTAAACCACAAAAATTAGCCCTAAGGTGGTGTGGCTCAGTGGCTCGGGTGTTGTCCTACAAACCGAAAGGTCACCGGTTTAATTCCCAGTCAGGGCACATGCCTGGGTTGTGGGCCAGGTCCCCGGCTGGGGGTGTGTGAAAGGCAACTGATCGATGTTTCTCTCTCACATCACTATTTATTTCTCTAAAAATAAATAAATAAAATCTTTTAAAAATCACAAAAATTAGGACAGCTTATTACCACAAACCAGCAAAAAAGTATTTCCAAAGGATACATTTAAGAAAGAAGGAAAATAATCCTAGAAGGAAGACCTAAGATACAAGAAGAAATGTAAGCCTGAACACATATGGCTGTAGGCACCTATCATAACGTATAATTTGTGAGAGTTAAACAAATAAACAGAACTAAAAACTCTGGGCAACAGAGCATATAAACCCAGGAGACTTTTATATGATTAAATTATGCTAAATGTTTTATTCAGGAGCACAGCTAAACTGTTGATTAATTCTAAACTTCACTGAGTTAAATCTACATGTTAAAACTTCTGGAGTAAACCCTATAGGAATAATCAGAGTCCATAACTTTGAAAACAGCAGAGGGAAAAAATAAAATGAAAAAGAAAACAAACAAACTCTTAGGTGTGGGGGGAAAGAACCTCAGCACAAAAGGCAATTCTATCAACTGACATATTAGCAGATCATTTTTTCCTTTTGGCAGAAAAGGGCTAGGAAGGGGCAATTTTGTTTGTGCAGTAGAAAGGTTAAACCAGCTCGCTCTTAAGTAGCTATAGCCAATTACTCAAATTGAGAGGAATTTATAATCATTTAGTCTACTCCCCCACGCACTCAGTTTTGGGACATTTCCATAGCTAATGTCATCTGGCCTCAAGAGGCCAGAATTCTCTTTAAAAATTAAGTGTTAAAAATGTGAAATCAAATCACCTTAGCAGTTAAAAAGAAAACATAAAATGGCACCTGAGCAAGGTAAGAACTAGGATTTGTGCTACATGTCTACATCTCACTCAGTCACTTTTGTCCCACATCTCCAGGAACCGTGTTAGTCACCGAGTAGGAAATGCAAAGGTTCTCTTTTCAATAAGCCAGGAGGTGGATACACTATCATTCAGCACTCAATCAACAGGACGAAGGCACTGATTAAGGGAATTTCTGTCACATTCAGAGGCCCTTTTGCTTCGATGGCACACTTGAGGTGGTTAGGCTGTAAATCTGGGTGCCTCTGGTCTGGTGTTCTAAGTGTTCCCTACAGCTGCTCCTCTCTGGAATGTTACTGCTTATGTCTAAAACAGCATTCTCCGGCATGTAACCGCACGCAGGTCCAGCTGCCTGCAGCTACGAAAGCCAATACTCAAGAGGTAGGTGCTGATGTAAAGGAAAGTGGTTTATTTTCAGGTGCCTGCCACCTGGAAGATGGTGGACTCATGTCACAAAGCCCATCTTCTGGGAAGATGAGGGGCTCACATCTCAAAGCCCATCTCCACATGTCAGGGTAGGCTGAGGTTTTGATAAGGAGGGAGAGGGGAACAGAACAGAGAGGTCAAGGGAGGGGGCTGAAAAGTTCTCTACGTGCCGACTAGCACAGTCCATTCCGATAAGGACAGTGATGGTCAGTGCGCCTGGTTTAGTCATCCTGGCTTCACGTCATCCTGATTTTAGATTATCCTGACTTCAAGGCTGAAGGTCAGCATATCTCCTGGAGCTGGGATGCCTGAAGGTCAGGGTCGGGTTCAGTGTCTTCTGAAGTTAATTCCTAGGATTCTTATACAAACGTACTGTTCATCTACAAGCTACATATTAGTCAGAGTCCACACTTACAAAAGCAATGCAAAAGAATGGTGGGGTGGGTTACAATTTTCCACTGTTACAAACATGTGCCATATAAGTTTTTCAAAATTTTAATAAACTTTTCTATTTTTTTTTTAAAGTTTTCTTAAAGTGAAATAGTAAGCAGAAACACAAGTGATCATCAGAATCGATCCTCCTTTTCCATTTCCACAGAACGCCTCCTAAATGCTTGGCACCTCCAGGTTTTGATGTGCTCATAGTAAAACCAACCCACTACTACCTGGGAATGACCTCACTAGCATGAGTGCTTCTTCCAGTTCACCCTCTCAGCACTCTGCTACACTTTAAAGCTGGCAAATGTCAACAAAGTCCACTGCTCCAGAAGTTGTGGTAAAATAAATACAGTTGTCAACACTTCTTTGAATGTAGTTATTCCTTCACACATTAAGAAAAAAACATCACACAGTACCCTCCCCAAGATACTTATTTAAAAATCATCAGGGCCCTGGCTGGGGTAGCTCAGCTGGCTGGAGCGTTGTGACGTAAACTGAAAGGTTGCAGGTTGGATTCCAGTCAGAGCACATGCCTGGGATGCAGGTTCGGTCCCCAGCTGGGGCGTGTGTGAGGGGCGGCCGATCCACGTTTCTCTCTCACATCAACGATTCTCCCCCTTCCTCTCCCTCCTTTCCCCTCTCTTTCAGATCAATGAGTATGTCCTCGGGTGAGGATAAAAAAATAACAATAAATTTAAAAAAATAAAAATCATCAGGAGAAACTAACCAATACCGTGGCAATCAGCCCTAGGATTACGCAAAGCTGTGGGGTTAAGGGGGCCACAAGTATCCAGAAGGGAGCGATATTTAAGTTAAATGAACCAACACAGTGAAATAAACGGGCACTGAAAATAATTATTTAACTTCCTTCAATTTTTAAAAAAATTTCTTCATCATCGTAACTGTGTTTTCAATTAAGGAGAGGTTTTTTCCTGGTCTGTCCACTGTTGGCGGAAGCAGTGGGGATGTAAACCAGTGCAAACCTTCCAGGGGCGCAAATCACAAATATGTATCAAAAAATCTGCACTAGCACTTGTCAATCAGTCCCACTTCTAGAAGTTTATTCTACAGAAATAGTTGCACAACTGCACAAAGACATACATATAAACGTTCACATCTACTTATAATTTTTAAAATAAATAATTCTGAAATATCCAACAATAGAGAAGCTGTTACATATACGTATACATAGAGAGATGTATTTAAAGGTCTGTTGGGTGGATCAAGATACAAAACATCATTATTTTCATTACTATTTATATATATATATGTATAGATATGAGCTTATAGGGAACTGGCTACGTGAATAAATAACAAAAAATGTTAAATTTCCGCAGAAGCTGTGGTATGGCAGAGAATATTTTTATATGAGCACATTACTTTTAGAATACATTTTAATTTTTTTTTAAAAACAGCACACTCCCTTTTCAAAGTTTTAGATTTAAATATTTTTATTTATCCAAATAAATGAATGGCTACAATATTTTATTTTAAAATGTTGCCAAGTAGAATAACCCTGGCTTTTGAAATCCACTGCTCTTCCATAATGAGATTATACCGTCTTCCTGTGCTGCCTGCAGGGGTCGTTTAAATTAGATTCGCCAGAAAGAGGATTAATGTCCTATCACAACGAATAGGACTAAATCAAATTTTTAATCAATCAGACCTTGCCAGGTGCCTAAAGGCCTCACCAACTTGATGTGACTCTGATCAAACTGTAAGGGGTTTCTTCTTACCCAGGGCTAAGGAACTGTGACATAAACCATTAACTACTTAAACGTAATATTAAAAGAATCTATGTTCTGTTAATCTAAGTGATAAACTTAAAAGGTAAGAAAATTGGAGAAAAAGTAATTTTAATACCTCCTTTGAGCATTAAAAAGAACAATAACTATGTGTATTTAGTCCACAGAGCTGTGACCTTTTGCAATGGACTCAGAAGAAACCCTTCGCTCATTGAGATCCTTCATTCATTCACTGGGAATATTTATTAACACCCACTATGCGCCAAACATGAGGCTGATGCACCTCGGGACACACGTACACTGATTAAGTAAAACAGATGAAACCCATGTGGAGTTTACCAACCAAGGTGAGCCCCAAAAGCAAACAGCTGAGCGTCTTCCCTGCCTCCTCTATATACAGTATTATCATTTCAGAAACACAGACCACCCCACATAGTCACCCATATTCCTCAGAGCACCGCCTCCGCCTGCACCCCTGGGGGCAGGCTGCCAGGGTGCAGCAGCTTAGCTGAGAGCTGAGCTCATGCTTTTCGAACTGAACACCTGGGCTCGGGACCCACCCAACCTGAGCTGGGCTGAGCACAGATCAGGGAATCTCTATCACTGCTTAGAATGTCTGCACGAATGCTGACAGATAGCTGCTTAGCTTTAGGGGCACTTTACACGCAGGGCCACAGGAAGAGCACATATGTATCAGAAATAAAGATATCCCATAGTCCATGGCACAGTGATGCCTCTCCTGGCCCGGGAGGAACGGGTGAGTTTGTGCACGAGAACACACACAAGAGTACTCATAGCAGCAAGTCCTGAATAGCCAACACCTAGAAACAAGCCAACTATCAACTGAGAGCAGGCTGGACAAATAAATCATGATACACTATTAAAATGCAATGTAAACAAACTGGAGCCACACATAGCACAGCACATATGCATCTTAAACACAGCATTTAGTGAAAAACATTCTAGAAGAGTTCTGAGATCATTTTTATAGAGTTCAAAAAGCAAGTAACGTTTCCCAACAATGTGAATATACTTGAGACTACTGTACACTTAAAAATGGTTAAAACTGTAAATGTTAGGTTATGCAGTTTTTAGCACAATGAAAAAAGAACCAATGAAACTAATCTTTTGAATAGGGATGTCTGTGTGTAGGTCTGTGTATATGGTAAAACTATAAACAAAAAACAAGGAAACGAGGAATACAATATTCAGAGTGAAGTGACCCAGGGGTGAGGTATCATGAGATAGGGGAGGGTACAATGGCCTGTATCTGTCTTGCAGAAGGTCCGTGGACATGTGTGATGAGCTCATGGAGATTTGTTTTATAATTATGCTTTGTGACTTAGATATATAATTCTTTTATGTGTAGCAAATATTGTGTAAGTTAAAAAATGGGGGAGCACATGAGTCCATATCACAGGCTACCTGATTCCTGGTCAAGAACCTTATACCAAATATTCTTTTTTTTTTAAATGATTGTATTTACTTATTTATTTTTAAAGAGGGGGAGGGAGAAGAGAGAGAGAGGAACATTAATGCGCGGTTGGCTCTTGCGCGCCCCCTGCTGGGGACTTGCCTGCAACCCAGGCATGTGCCCTACACTGGGAATCGAACCGGTGACCCTAAGGTTCACAGGCTGGCACTCAATCCACTGAGCAACACCAGCCAGGGACTAAATATTCTTTAATACAGTACAGATTTTGCAAAGTGAAAGAGTGGAAGAAAGTGTGATAATTTCTACTGGAGGAGAGGGCAAGGCAGGGGACAGGAGCAGTCATTTGAGAGAGGTGCATGGAAGGCACAGGAGGAAATGAAGGTAGAGAATGAGGTCGGATCGGGGTGCGGGGGTGCCGCAAGGTGCAGAAGACTCCGAGTGTGCTTTCCATCCCCAGAGCCAACATTCCGGACACCCGGAGCACCATCGGCGTGCTTTTCACCACTTTTTTCCTCATCACTTTCACTTTTCATGTAAGTAGAGCTAATCATAGTCCCCTCGATATTACAAGAGTCTTTCCTACGTGACATGGCACGTTAGGAAAGTTAATTTTTCTACCATAAATAGGAATTCTATGCTTCGTGTTAACAGTAAGGTATTTCTGTGGAAAAAAAAAAAATGAAGAGAAAGGGACAAAGACAAATAGTTATGTGATCTGTCTTTTAAAAATATCCTCTAGTTGTTATAAAGTTTCTTTCCTTAGAAAGATCTTGGCCAAACAGGTAAAATCCTGTGTTTTACATAAAGAATATGGAAATACATTAAAAGCCAACCAGAAGGCAGAGATACTAAAGTCTTCAGCGCCCTAATTCCACCTCCACAGGCAACTTGTAGGCTTTCGGCCCACCGACTGCTGCTTCCCAGTGATGAAGGCCAAAGCTGAAGCTAAAGATTAAAACTGGCCCATAAGGAACATGCTTGATAAACACCCCCAGCCATAAAAGTAAACACTCACACATGTTACACTACTGCACTTGTTCAAACTACAGAAAAAGAACATGAGAAAAACTTTCGGTCCTGTAACTTGGAAGCCTAAACATAGTAAGAATACAGATTTCTGCAGTACGAGGATGCACAAAGTTCTACTCGACAAGAAATTCCCCAACACAAACAAACAGCTCACCAGGCAGCGCACTGAGTTTGCCCCAGGAAGCAACGCCAGCTGCCAGAGCCCCAACACCTGGGACACAGCAGACCTGGATTCGTAAACCCCAGAGGGGCTACCAGTTTCACACAAGCCTGCTAAAAATAAGACAAGGGATTAAAAGGCCCACCACTGACTATAATCTGCACCTCACAATTTGTTACCGAAAGCGGTCAGAAGCACAAACACACCCGAAGAGAAGAACGGAGTCACTGTGGAGGCATTTTGCCGCCCACCCCGCACCCCTTCCTGAAAGGAAAAGTTGGGAAGGAAAGGGGGGAGAGAGCTTGCAGAGAGAGACTCACATGGCCTTTGGAGATGCCCAACTTTTTAACAGCCTGGATGCACACCCTCTGCAGCAGCTGAGCAGCCTTCATGGCCTTTGGGGAGTCATCAGCCAGGCCACTGCCTGCATCCCCGCTGCTCACCCATTGCCATCACCGCTTGTGGTTACGTAAGGCTGATACAATAGTGGCCCACATTGCCAGCAAATCCTGTTGTCATCTCGCACAGTGACATCCATACAGCGGGAACACCAAACGCTTTGAAAAGCACCACTTGCGGGGAACAAAAAAAAAGCAGTCTGGATCCGCACCGCTTTCACAGCTCCCCTGTCCCCCCCTCTCCGCCTTGCCAGGGAGCTAGAGAATCAGCGTCAACATTCCTTTTACACATATAGAATGATTCAGGGTGCAAGTGGAAATTAAGCAGGACATTTGAGAGCAATACCATAGAACGGACTATCTGCAGAAGTATTTATTTAGAGAGACCCTCTTATACATACACATGCATCACCAAGTGTAAGCCGGATGGAAATGACCTGGTAACATTTCGGGTGAGTGGAAATGCCCGTGTTGTATAGAAATTAAAAGGCATGAAGATGTTTCAGGTCCCTGGAGATAACTAGGTCTGTTGGCTAGAGGAAGATAAGACTTGGGGAGTTGGTGCAACTCAGAGCCAAGTCAGGGACAGAGTGTTCACTCAGCAGTTTTCCCTCCAACCTTTCGTAAATTTAGCAGATAAAAGGAAAACAAAGGGCTTACTATCTGTTTCTTTCTTTGTCTTTACCACTTGGGGGAGGAGGGGAAGCTGGGAATAAGTGTTGGAAAGCACATTTGAGGTCTCTGAACACTGAGGAACGATTTTAAGGGACGCCTGCGGTTTGAGAATTGGAGGTGAGATTCTGGAAGCATGGTCTCTGGGAACCGGTGGTCATTCTCGCTGCTGTAGTGCACGTTACGCCCATGCACCAGACCGAGCAGTCTGCAAGTGAGGAGAGTGACATCCGATTTTTGAGGTAGAGAGGTATAATAAATTTGGACCATGAGATGGAGACTATGTAAGAAGTAATCTGGAACAGAGCCAAGAATGTGAATTTCAACGGCAGAAGATCTCTGTCCTGTCACTTAACTGTGGACCTTGCATATCTGTCACCTTCTTTATAAAGATGGGGATTATACCACCTTCTACTCCATTCACATTGTTGTGCAACCAATCTCAGAGGGCCCGTGGCAGTATGAAACGAGGCCGCCTCTACAAAGCATGCACGCTAAACCACTCATGTTACACAGGCATTCAAAATGCTCCTGTCCTTCCCTTGAATTTGACAAGAGTAAGTTCTTCATGAGTGCTGGAAGGGCAAAACAGGATGGGAAGTGAATGAAAGTTTGTTACAAATCTTACACTGAAAAGGGCAGAGAGTACGTAAGGCAGGCTCCCTGCACCCCAGGCCCAGCCCAGAGCCGCTCAGCTCACTGGGCCCTGGGTGCAGAGAACCGGGGGCGGGCGGGGCGTGGGGGGCGGCGGTGGAGAGGAAGGGTTGCTTAAGGCAGCTCACCCCTACACTCTGACGGCCCTTAGGAAGTCACTGGAGCTTCCCCGGTGAGGAAATGAATACTTCTTTCCCTGACCTTGATGCTTACTCTCCAGAAGTCCAAAGCATCCTACAGTTTAAGAATTCCAGATTTCCAGACGTGATAGTTTCTTCCCACACTAATTCTTTTTTTTAATTGTGCTGAAAAAAAACCACAGCAAAAAATCACAACCACTCCTCAGCAGGCGGCTCGGGAGCATGAGGTCCATTCCCGCTATCGTGCAGCCAATCTCCCCGACTCTTTCATCGTGCAAAAACGAAAATCTGAACCCACTAAACAACTCACTACTTCCCCCTCCTGGAGGCCCCGGGCAACCATCATTCTACTTTCTATTTCGATGCTTTTGACTCCTTTGAGTGCCTCATATTAAGTGGAATCGGAAGATATTGTCTTTTCGTGCCTGGCTAATTTTACTTAGCATAATGTCCTCAAGGTTTATTCTCGTAACATGTGTCAGAATTTCTTTCCTTTCTAAGACTTGAATAATATTCCACTGCAGGTACAGACCACATTTTGTTTATCTAGCCACCTCTAGTGGACACTGGGTTACGTTCCCCTCTTGACTACTGTAACGCTACTACGAACATGGGTGTGCAAATACGCTATCACTGATTCTTTACTCACTCAACACACGTTTCCCAAGTGCAACGTGCCAAGCTCTGAGGATCAAATGAAAGTCAATACATGCACAGCACTGCCCTCAGGAAGCTCGGCAGAGCCGGCATCTGATCTAGCTGGAGTGAGTGGGGAGTGCAGGGTGCTTCCCATGAGCAAAGGACACTGAGATGAGGCCTGGGCAATGAATTCCATTGCAGGGGGAGGGGGGGGCGCGGTGGGGGTGATGGTGGTCAGGGCCCAAAGAACAGGGCGAAGATCCTGAAAAAGGCCAAGGGGAAGGGACACAGAGAATGGCCACCCGAGCCGCCGCAATCTGCTCTGACTGGCCGTCGCTCAAAAGGCCACTCTGGGGTGGCCAGCTGCCACTATGAGAAGGAAGATCAAGAATGTAGGGATTTATTTTTCAAAGATTCCTAACTTCCGTATTCACGTATTCAGGAAACATTTACAGAGCAGCAATTCACGGGCCCTGTGGATGGAAAGACAAAGAACACCGCGGAGGCTGGACTTGGGGTGGTGAGCACACAACACAATATACATGCGGAGGATCATAAAATTGTACACCTGAAACCTATATAGTTTTACTAGCCAATGCCACCCCAATACAGTCAATAAGAGAATGAATGAATGAATGAATGAATGACAAAGATCAGTAAAATTTACTGTTCTTTGTCATGAATGAATGGCGAAGAACAGTAAATCCTACCCGAAAGCAGTCACAGTCCAGTGGGGAAGTGGGACACACAGAGGCCATCATCACAACTCTGCAATGACAACAGCGGACAAGCAAACACACAAAGCTCCTCCATTCAACAAACACTGCCGGAAGACCTACGATGTGTCAGACCCCGTTCTAGATACTGGGGAACGCAAGCCCAAATCCTTCCGTCAGGAAAGATTTTAACAGAGGAAACATAATAAACAAGTACGCATTTATTATAGTCTCAGGTAGCAGGAAGGGCCGCAGGATGTGATACTGGAAAGAACTAATCTTAAGAGAATCTGGATGGATCTCCAAGGAGAGTGAACATCGGATGCAAAGGCCCTGAGAGGAGAAACGAGGTTATGATGTTCATGAAAGAAAAAGGGCCCTGCGGGGCTGGACTGAGGCTGGTGACCACGTGACCGCAAGCACAGAAACTGGGAAACTGATGGCACTGATGGAAGTTATTCTCTGGGAAAACCTGCGCCAACCACAGGGGAGGCTCCCTCTCCCGCACGGGGCTCCACGCGAGCTCAGCGCTGAGGGATGACTGACTTGTTGGGTGGGTGGACCTTGCAGGACAAGGGAACAACACGGTGAGAGCCAGGAGGGATCACCTGCAAGGTGTTCAAACACTGCAAGTACTCAGGGCGGCTGGGCAGTAAACCGTTTCATGACATACACAGACATCTACATTCTTAGACATGTCAAAATAACTTAATCTACAGCCTGGAAATCTTAAAACACATCCACCCTCGGAACACGAGACAGGATGGTTATGAGAACTGCAAAGAAAAGAAGTCATTAACACTCGGCAAAGCACCAACCATACCAAGGACTCTATACAGTTTTTCACTGAATGCCCATAACCCTGTGAGTTAGCTACAACTGGCCAAAATCTGGAACAAGGACACCACCAAATACTGGAGAGCAAAAGGAGCTCTCATTGTTTGGTGGTGGGAACGCGAAATGGTAGAGCCACTTTGGAAAGTAGTTTGGTGGGTTCTTAATTTAAAATACACACACACGGGATACATGTCATTCTCCTATACATATACTCATATACTGAGGTATTAAGGAACCTGCACATAGCCCCATGGCCAGTAGGTGGCTGGCCCCAACCCAAATCCGTACCTGCATGAGTCCAATTTTAACAAGCTATGAGGCAAAAAAACATCAGCAGATAATTATGTTACATTTAGTATCTCTATGTTCATAGTTCTGGTAGACTAAACAATAAGGTATAATTATCATTTAAACAGACCTTTCTCATTTGTAATTACAAAGAAGCCATTAATAAGCCAAAAAAGAAGGTGCTAGTTTGGCAACACACAGACACAGCCCTGTCTACTCTATGATTTTTAAACCTACGTCTGCACAACAGTAAAACATAGCTTCACTTTGAAAACACAAACTTCCATCCAGCACCACCTCATGACAGGCACCAAGATAAAGAAAAATTATAAACTGTCAAAAGGCGGGTCAGAAAGCCAATTATTACAGTGCTCAGATAAATTCTGCCAGCAGGGTGGGCCCTGTACGAGACACACTAGGTAAACCGACCCTCCCAGTCTCAAGGCGCTTTCAGAGGGCTCGCACAGGAAAGAGCAACACAGTGCTTCTGCCACTATCAACCTGCCCTGCCGGTTCGAACGCCCCCTGAGCCTCAAGGACATGCCCTTCCTCTCAGAACTGGGGAATAAAGGCAGGAAGTTAAAGACCCTGTAACCTTTAGAAACTGTATTGTTGACACCTGGGAGCTTCCTCCCCTGGACCCGATGGTGAGAATGAGCATTTTCCAAGAGCCCCCATGTGATTAAGGTTGCAGCAGCCGGGGCCTAGCAGTGCAACATGACAGGACTTTGTGCCATGGTGACAATGTTCTGAAGCCGTGCTGTGCTGTATGGTAGCCACTAGCCACATGTGGCTACTGCAATTAAGGAATTGAAGGTTTAGCTTAATTTGAAATAAATTAAACTGTAAACAGTCACATTTAGTATATAACTTATTAACGATATCCCCAGCAATTCTTTAAATAATTTCCCATTTTTTGCTACTATAACACTATGGCAAACATTGTTGTGCATGTGGCGCCCCACCCCCATATTTTGTAGTATTTGTGGATTAAACAAATGTACTGACTCATCACTTTTAGAAGAAGTTCTAGCAATATACAGTTCTGCATCAAGATGAATCAAATGCCATGTTTTTCAAATGCCATTTTGAAAAGAAAAAAGAAAAATACTACTTAATTACAGGAACAGTATTTGTTTTCTTACTTCAGGGATCACTTTGGTAATCTTTTAAAGTTTTCTGGCCAGAAAAACAATTGTGAGGGGGAAAAAGAGATTGTGAACTCTTTGTGTAAGCATGTTGATAAAATTTAGCAAATGATACTTTGAAAACACTAATTTAACCAGCTCTCGATAAGAGAAACACAAACTGTATATTAAGACATTAAGCTAGATAAGATTAAAGGGTTTACAATTTATGGCTTCAAAAGCCTTAAGTACTTGTTACACATGTAAAATATCATAAACTTGGTAACTAAATGTGTTCTTGCGTGATACATTTAGCACAATGAGTATCCACTGCATCTCATGGAAACTGAGGGAGAAAAACAAAGAACTCCCCGGTGGCGGTGGGGGAACACTCTCTCATTAAGAGGAGGGAAGACCAGAGACAGGAGGGGGAAAGACGAGAGAATTTCCTGCATCCATCTCCCACCCAGATGACAAGCCAAGCTCTTAAAAATAAGGAAAATGCAAATCAACAAGCTTTACTAATAATGACTTTGACTTAATAAAATAGAGTAGATGGAATTTAAGCAAGTTACATGAAAGTAGTTCGGCTTTTCCTAATTTTTTTTCCTCATGACAAAATTTAAAGAAAAAGTTCAGATGTTTGAAACAGCCTTATTTCCAAACTTAAGGGAAAAAAATTCATTCTTCAATCTAATATCTTACTTACCATTTTATATAAACTGTCCATAAAAAACGTGTAGGACACACCCCTCCCCCAACTCTGCACTGTGTCCCTTTTTCTGTAACATGGGAAACTTCAGATATGGGGATACTTCTTTTTTAAACTCTAAATTAAACAATGTTGAGCTAGTCTCAGAAAAATCCATTTCTGCCTAGTGACATAAACTGTGGACAGAAATTGTATGCAATCTTGGAGCGTAAAAAGGTTGCATTTCCTTTTCCTGGAATTTGTAATTATCAGGAAACCAGCAAAGGCCACTGCACAGTAAACAGACAAAATCCACTAGGTGGCGCAGTAATGCAGACATAAAAAGGGAGAATCTGCTGTTCCCCTTCAAATTTAAAATTTCAAATATAACTTAGAGGAAATTAGAAATGGACTTTAATAATCACAATAAAACCCCACCATTATAGCTTTTGTAAGAGTCAAGGTAAATCTGCAAACAGCAGGGGAGGGCGGAGATGATGACTAAAAAGGAAAAATTATACTTTTAGTTATTGTTTATTAACACTAAATGAAAACTCAAAAGCATATCACAATCAATCAACACCCTACAATGTTCCTGACCGTGCTTTGGGCACTGTGGGATACTCAGAGGAGTTTACACCCTCTGGAAGGTGGAGGACCACACTTTCACATCGTTGATCTCTGAACCTAATTATAGGTATGGGAGAACATAATTTTCCAGGAAAATGGGTTACAGGAGTTAAACGTTTTGTGTGGAAGGTGGAATCCATTCATGGGTCCATTCAATAAATCCTTATTAAGCACCTCACTCGTGCTGGGCTTTGTACTGAGCACTAGAGATTAAATCGTGAGGGGAAAAACCATGGTCCTGCCTTTGTGCTAACAAGGGCCAGCTATAAATCAAGAAGTCAGCCAACACCTGCAGGGGGGAGAACTGTGAAGGGAAAACGCAGAAAGGTCTAGAACAGGAGGAATGGATCGGGGGAGGCTTTCCTTCTCCGTGACTCTGTGGAAGTGGGGTATGCAGTCCACTGAGCTGGGCACAGAGGGTTCTGGATGGAGGAGCCTGGGTCCCAGGAAGGATCTTGGTCTCATCTAGGGTGAAATAAGTAAAAAGTCTGAGGTAGGACAAGTGGATTTGTATTTTTATCTACTTGAGTCTAAATTCCTCATTTTCCTCAGAAGCAGGGACGAAATGTAAGCCCTAGGTGGACAGCCCCCAGAGGACACAGGAGTTGGGAAGAAGGAAGAAAGGAGACCTGGCACTGGGTTCCAAACGCAGTGGTGGCTTTCGCAGGGCAGCTGGGGCATGTGGCCCATCTGAGGGTTTAAGCGCCAGTCAAGCTCTCCTTCTACTGTGAGGAAAGACTACAGAGAACTGTAATTTCTTAGTCAGGTTCCAAAGACACCATTGCAGTACATTATTTAAGAGTGGGCAAGAAGCCTGTATCAGGGCACGTAACAAGAAAAACTAGGCCTTCTGAAAAATGGGTGCACACACCAGAATACATCAGAGGACCAAAGGAACAAACTGCACCATCCAGCGTCCATTCAAAGAGCCACAGCAGCAACCGGAACCTGCCTTTGGAAAGAAAATTCAGGTAAGGACCTCGACTGCATTTGCCAAGAAGACTCAGGCCAGGATTTTGCTTCCCTGTGAGGGCTGGGGCCGAGGAGGAGGTGGGGGACAATAACATAACACACTAAGGTTTCTCCAACTGTTCTAGTGGTCAGTGGTTCGAGTCCTACGTTTATCACTAGCCAGCATATGACCCCTAAGTTCCCTGAGCATCCCGAGTGATAATACACATCTCACAGAATAGAGCATGAAAGCTTTTATAAACTGTAAAGGTACAACACAAATGAGACGTATTTCCTATATTAAACGAACCCCAACTCTAAAAAACAACAATGTACCCCTGGCCAGTGTGGCTTCAATTGGTTGGAGCATCGTCCTGTACACCAAAAGGTTGGGGGTTCAATTCCCCATCAAGGCACACACCTAGGTTGCAGGTTCAGTTCCTAGTTGGCACAGGTATGGGAGGCAACCAATTGATGTTTCTTTCTTTCCTTTCTTCCTATCTTTTTTTCTTCCTTTCTTTCTCTCCCTCTCTTTTCTTCTTTCTCTTCCACCCTTACCCCTTCCTCTCTCATTAAAATCAACAAACATATTTTTAAAAATTTAAAAATAACTAAAAACTAAAAAGGACCATGTGACATAACTTGGATCGAAGATCTTAAAAATAGATTGCATTCAGTCATTCAACATTTACTTGCCTCCTATGCACCAGGCTTTGAAAACAAAGGCCTATTGACATAGAACACAGTCCCCACCCTCAAGGATGCTGGTTTTTAGGATGCAGAAAGGCTTGGAATAGTATGGAGAACAATGGCAATTAATGCTTATTGAGCTAGGGTACCAAGTCACTGATCTGATAATGTCTATTAACGTCAAGCCTTTCCAAATCCTGAGCTGGAGGAACATCATTAATTCCTCTTCTGACTACATTTCTTCAGGACTTTGAACACATGATGGCAGTTTATTATAACTTTATTATAGCTTTGAAGATTTCTCTGACAGGAAAGACTGAATGGTTTGGAACAAAAATAGTCAACAACACAGAAACACAGCAAACGGCATGCCTCCCAAAGGTGCAATCCAGAGAAATAGGAACATCCGAAACCTAGACAGAAATGTTTTATGGTCGAAAAGCACTTTGGTTATACAGCCTTTCTCAATCCTAAAAACAAAATGCACTTTGAAGTATACTTTCTCCACATTTTCTTGTACTGATGTAACTGCTTAAGTGGGAGGAAGTCTACACTCGGGACTTCCCAAATGGCCCCGTTATCAGTCACCTGCCTCAACTGGAACAGACACAAACCAGCCCTCCGGCCCTCCCATCCAGCCTCTTCTCTCCTTTGCTTTCCCACAGCCAGAATCTCTCACCAGTCAGCATCCTGACGTAACTACTCCATGATGGCAAAAGAACATGCAAGAAATGCTGGGAGTTCTGAACCAAGAGCAAGCAAACATTTTTTTTTTTTAATGCAGTTATTTTTTTAAAAGATTTTATTGATTTATTTTTAGAGAGAGGGGAAGGGAGGAAGAGAGGGACAAAAACATCAATGTGTGGTTGCTTCTCACGTGCCACTCATCAGGGCCTTGGTCGGCAACCCAGGCACGTGCCCTGACTGAGGATCGAACCAGTGACCGTTTGGTTCGCAGTCCGGCCAGGGCAGCAAACATTTTCTTAAAGAGCCACACAGTTTACATATTTTAGCATTATATAGATATTTATATAACCACTTAGAGTGTAACCATCTGAAAACACAAGAACAACTTTTAGCTAGTGGGCAGAAAAACAAACAAAAACCAAACCAGACAGACAGCTTGTCTATACTGTTTGCCAATCCCTAGTTTAAACTTAGGCAAAATTTAGTGAGAGATGACTCATGTGCAGGTGTCTGCTCACCAAGACACCGTCTTTACCTGTGAGGGGCACACATTTTTTGATTTTGGCTGTCCTTTCTTGACTTTCACTTTTCTCTTCAACAAGCCTTAGGACAGTCACTGTTTGGGGATAATCCTCTTTTGTTTGCCTGTTTCTTTATTTTCCTTTTAAAATTAATAGTGGGTAAGTTCTTAGTGGGTACATGATCCATGAGTTCAGTCGATTCAAAGTGAACTGCACTTGGTTTTGGTAGCAATGGAACTTCCCGGGTTATATTTTGCCTGCTCTAAAATCTGAACTTGTTCACAATTTCCAATCACATTTTGAGGGGGAGGCTGGCCTGAGATGAAAATCTTGCTTCATACTTTCCTCAAAGTAGATAATTAACTACATGTGTGAGTATTATCAACACATGTGCTAGGCACGGCTCTGTGGGGAGAAATGTGACAGACACAGCAAAGTAAAAACCTGGTTCCCGATCTCAAGCTGGGAGCTGTGTCTGTGCCCTCACAAGAGGACCACAAGGATGTGGCACCCACGACCCAAGGCAAACACTGCTGTAGAAGAAATTTTTTTAAGAGAATTAGAAACACGGGAAGTTTCCACTACCCACCATGAAGTCTGACTTAGAATCTGATCAAAATTATACATCCAGCATTTGTCGTGGCTGAGTACAGAACATTTCCTATGGTGTCACAGCCTGAGTAGACTGTCCGTGGAAGCTCATCTAACGCATCAATTCTGGGTCCTGCGGGAGCGCCCTGCGGGGGGCCGCGCGAAGAGGCAAAAGCACCCTTAGTAGGATTCCGGGGAGGAACAGAAAAGAAATAATGTTTGTGGAGATTTCCTAGCTCTTCCTACCCCCTGGGCTGGTGGCTCTGGTTTTCAAAGTCCTCCTACCCCACACGTCCAAAGGCAACCACCTGGCATTCCACAACGGCTTGCTCCGTCACCAGAATGTCCTGGCTCCAAAATTCCTTCTCTATTTTTAGCCAGAATCAAAATTCTCACTCGATCAACGTATATGGTCCCAGAGATATACTGGAAAAATCTGCCTGTTCTACGTCACGCTAACATG
Organism: Mormoops blainvillei; assembly: GCA_004026545.1. NCBI lineage: Eukaryota > Metazoa > Chordata > Mammalia > Chiroptera > Mormoopidae > Mormoops > Mormoops blainvillei. Next base: position 89,927 of record PVJD01005818.1, on the reverse strand, counting down.
TGAGTATCTCGTAGCCTTAACCTCCTGGAGGTATTTGATATTTTAAAAGACGTGCTTTGACCCTCAGGAAACTTGTGATGGAATTCCGACCTTTACCAGGGCAGGTTCCCAAACACAGCACATCTAAGATCTTCTAATTCCACAACCCATGTGATCTGCCTACAGGTTTTTCTTGACAATTATTTGACAATTACAGGGAGGGTTGATGGACTCACACAGTCATCTCTAACTAGAGGACCCGAAGAAAGTAGGCTTTCACTTGACATATTCTTAATATTTCTATAATAAAATTGTGATATTAGCTGGCTGTCTATGTAATCTACTTCCCCATAAGGCTGTGTGTCTTGCTCATCTTCGAGCATTCGGGGCCGCCTACGGTAGTGGACAGACGGAGAGGTCACTGAAGAAGGAACGCATCTCTTAACAACATCGACACAGTGTTGTCACTCATGATACCCAGGCAGGGAACCGGTGGGAGGGCGGGGGGCTCTGTACACTTTCAGCGATAATGGTCAAACTCCTAACGATCAGCAGAAGGCCTTCAGCTTCTCCCCCCATTTCTTCGTTCATCTGATTCTGAAAAGCAGAGGCTGGAGCAGCAGAAAGAGCCTGCAGGTTTCAAACGGATCGAAGGGGCCTTGGCTCAGATCCCTTCGCTGTCACACAAGCTATGTGACCCCGGGCAAGGCACTTAACATTCCTGAGCCTCAGTTTCTTCCCCTATAAAATCAGGTTTTAACCCCTACCCCCAGCTGATTGGCAGGACTCAGGGAGGTTGTTCCAGGGGTCAAACACCACATCAGCCTCGCGGCGTCCTTCCCTCGCTGCACTGGAGAAAAGTGAAGTCTTAGGGCCCAGGGCCACACCGGCTGCGTCGGACTGTGTCCTGGGCTCCTCCTGAGTAGGCATTTTCCACAAACACCAGGAGTCTGCTGAACACTTGGGCACTCAGCTGGAGGGAGCCTACCCAACACCGCATAATATTTACAGCACACAGCACAGAGCTGTTTCACGAGCTCTGTAAGTGCATATTTTAGATTTGCCAATCCAATAATGCAAAGTTTTTCTGACAGTCTCCAAGCCTCCTACAAAGTGCTTTTTGGGGAGGCAGGAAACCTAGGAAGAGAGGGGAGAGAACACACACCCATGCTGATCACACTTCAGTCCTTTGGGGGTCACGTTCTCTTTTCTTTTCCTTTCGCCTTCCTTCATTTGCCTGGCCTAAGAATGCAAAGAGCAAGACCTGTCTGCCTTCAAGAACTCACAATCAAGCCCTGGCGGGGGCGCTCAGTTGGCTGGAGCACGGAACCCACAGGCCAAGGCTGCAGGTTCAGTCCCTGGTCAGAGCACATGCAAGAGGCAACCAATCAATGCATAAATAAATGGAACAATAAATCAATGTTTCCCTCTCTTTCCCTTCCTCTCTCTCTCTCTAAAATCAATTTTTTTAAAAAAAAAAAGAGCGGGTCCTGGTTGGTGTGGCTCAGTGGATTGAGCATCGGCCTGCCAACCTAAGGGCCGCTGGTTCAATTCCCCAGTCAGGGCACATCCCTAGATTGCAGGCCAGGCCCCCAGTAGGGGGCGCGCGAGAGGCAACCACACACTGATGTTTCTTTCTTCCTCCCTTCCCCTCTGTCTAAAAATAAAATAAATAAAATCTTAAAAAAAAAAACAAAAAGCAGAGAAAAAACCTCACCGCCAAGCCCCCAACATTAAACTGAGCCCCCTCCCCACGCAAGGTAGAATCCAGGCCTCACGGACAACACACTGCTCTTAGAAAGGAGACGCACACGCACTGAGGTTTATGCCTGACTGAGAACGTTTTTTGTAGTTCACTGTTTCCAAGCATTTGTTTTGATGAAATTCATCCCAATCAAAAAGCTTACGTTGCTTGTCATGAAGATAATGCACTCCCCATGTAGTAGACGACACAGACAGAGCTAATCTACCCGAGTTGGAACAAACAAACGAGGCTGAGAGACAAGACAGCACCCCAGTTTTTATGGCACTTCATTGCATAAATCATTATCTCAAATAGAAAGCCAAAAGAATAAGCCTGGTGACTGTCTGGAATGATATGTTACTGCTGTTTGTTCAGGATAGTTCATTGCTGGGACAGAATCCAATCAGGTCAACATTTATATTTAATCATCCAATCACACTCAAAGACAAGTTAGAACAACAATGCAATTGTTACTGGGAGCCTACTGCTAAGCCCAAGGACCTCCTCTCCCCACAGTGACTATGTGTACTCGCCTTTGCTCCTCTTCTATTAATAGGCCAGAGATAGTGTGTGAGGCGGCGCATACTGGCCGCAAACATTCTGTGGTAATAAATAGCAAAAGCATCGCCAATTTGTCTCCTGGACAAAGTAAATCACAAACACGGTACTTAGAAATTTAGCAATGCCGGAACTAACTTTTATTTTTAATCCAGTTCTGGTTCCTCACATTTCATAGGGGAAAGGCCCACGGAGAATTTTATCTTTAAAAAGTGGATAACTAACCAATTTCTGAATGTGAGGAGGTTTCTGGGACTGAGGAGGGTGACAATGCAATTCCTCTGCCTTTCTGAATTCCCTAACTTTTGTGGAAAACGAGCTCAGGCCAGAACTTGACTTATGTTTTAAAAAAAAAATGTCAAAGGATATTATTAAATAGAAGTAAAGGCTGTACTTCACAAAAATACACAAAGCAGCACTATGTGTCCCTTCTTCAAGCTGTAACACTACTAGCTGAGATACTGATAGACCAACCAGACATATATATTTAAAACCAGCCATTTTTGTCGAAGGAGCAAATTAGGTCAATGCCCTTAAGAAGCTCCCCTTCAGCTCCATTTTCCACTCTTCAAACAGTGAAGCCCTTTGTCCATTGTCTTAGCCACTGTAAACTGTTTGGACATCCGTTGTTAGCCCTGACTGACTGGGTAAGTCTGGCTAAAAAGAGATAAAACGAGATTCTGTCAATATATTTCCAGCACATTTAAATGTAAGAAAGGTTAGCAAAGGAGCCAGCTCACTTGCTCTGCTAAACCAGTGGCCGAAATGAAGTTACTGATCACACTTATCTTGGAGTTTAGAATACTTACTTTCCTTTTGCTTTAAATTTCTCTGCAAGGCACCTTCAGAAATAACACTATAGATACAAGCCTAAAATAAAGCATTAACCAATAAATCCCTCGGCCAGCCTGTTTCTATCTAACCACCTCCCCAAAGCAGTAACAGTAAGGTCTCTAAAAAGTACAATGAGTCAGAGTTATAGGGAAAATTATTTGAATGAAAGAAGATTCCCAGACATTCTAAAGTAAGAAAAACTCAGTTCTTTCTGCATGTGCCATTGTTATGGGGAAAATTTTGCCCAAATTGATTCAAGATTTTTAAATATCTCAAGAGCGGTATATTACAGCTCGCATTTCACAATATAAGCTAGAAACAGGACAGCCCCGATTGCCAAATGTTTTGGTAGGCTAGAGCATGCTGAGCACATGAGAGGATAAAAATCTGATCTCTTTCCATTTCATTTGTCAAAAGGTGACACATAGGGAGGAAAAGGGAATATCCTCGTTAGCTCATCTATAAACCACATTTATGTGTCACCTTTTACTTATTTTATTAAGAACAAATCAGAATGACTTCAAAAAGAAAACACTTGTTAAGTTTCATGAAGTTATACATCAAAGCAGGAGGTCTTAGAATTAAGTCACTTTTCAGTTTCTGCATTAATCTGGAGGCTGGCAAGTTATAATTTCTTAAGCATACTCATAGAGAAAAGTGTCTAGAATCACAGAGCACTAGATGAAGAAACTAAGGAACAGTGCCTTATGTCAAGGTAAAAAACATCCAAACCTGTAAAAATTTTGTGAGCTTATTTGAGCCAAGCTAGGAATTGCTGGGAAGCAAAATCTCAATAGATGGAGAAAACGCCCCAGGAAATGGTAGTTTTACCACTTATTTTATACATCGGAATCAAAGGGGAAGACATAAGGGGGTTACGTGAAATCCACTGGGGACCGATTAGAGAGGCAGAAGAAAGCAAAGCGGGGAAATCTCGGGGATTGGATAAAAAGTAAAATAAATCAACACATACTTCTTTTATATTTGTGGGTATAGGATGGTCAACAGTCAACAATTAACACAAAAACAAAGGGGATTTGTGGTCTCTGCTCTGGTGCAGTTGTTGTGTTCTAAGCGGTCTGAACAGAAAGGAAATTACTTTGATATTCCAAAGACATGTTATCAGGTATGTTATTGTAGATGCAAAAAGTCGACAGGCTCAGTTAAGGTAAAGACTGACCTTTGTTAGGGGAAAACACCAGCCTAGGACAGGCCTACCTGCCACGTCCATCCTGTATGGTTACCTGCATTTTGCCGTGTATAATGTGCACTTTTTTGCCCAAATTTTTGAGGGAAAAATAAGGCTTTACTGTAGACATGGGTGGTACTAATTCCATATCTATAGAAATGTTTTTAATTATTTTATTTATGCTTATGCATTAAAAGTGTAACTCTAGAAAGCAATAACGATATCCATATGCAAATACCCTGGAATACAATAATCGATTTTGTTTCTAAATATAAATAAGTAATTGAATTAAAAAATTAAAACGGAAGACTGTTTTCCTGAAAGTTTGGGCCATAAATGTGGGTGCGCATTATACACAGCAAAATATGGTACTTACATCCACACTTTTGTGACAGGTAGGTCTTAGGGGTGGCACCCATAGTCCCACAGGTCCCACATAGTCCCATAGTCCCACATAAAATCAAGGGACTGATTCTGACCACACCTTATAGAAAGCAGTCTTAAGACTATAGAGGTATCATGCTCATCTCGTAGTCTTCAGTCATAATCATGATATGATCAATTATACCGCTGCCACTGAGGTCACCATCACAACCCCAGGAGGTGTCTATGAGCTTTGCCATTATCTTCAAGCTCCCTACCTGTCGGCTGCCTTGGGTTACAAAGGCTGAGACAATAGAAGGGGTTCTGAAGTTCCTGGCTCTGGGCGGCAGTAGCTTTCTAACTTCCTGTGGGGTAAATCTGGAAGCTAGTGGTGGGCTCTGGGTTTTCATCCCTCCAGCCTTCCCACTGTTCTGCAGCCACTTAATTTTCTCTATTAAATCTCCTACTCCTTGAAGCAGCTCGAAAGCTGTCAGTTCTCTTCATGGAACCCTGACTTACAGGGTACAGCTAAATATGAGAAAAGTAAATCACCTAAGGCCAAGGAAGCAATTGGTAAGACAAAAGAATTCAAACCCAGGTCTTTCTGACTTCAAAGCTACACACACATGTTCAAGCCATGACCCAGCAATTCTACTCCTAGGAATTTACGCAAAAGAAATACATGCATTAAATCCACTAAACAAAGTGCAGGTGATTTTCATAACAGCTTTATTCATAACAGAAGAAGAAACTGACAATAACCCAAATATCTATCAACAAAAGAATGGCTAAACAAACTATGGTAAATTCCTACCAATGGAATACTACTCAGCAATTAAAAAAAAAAAAAGAACTAGGGGACCATGTAACAACACTGATGACTCTCACAGAGGTCATGGTGAGCCAACGAGGCAGACACAAAATCTTGATTTCAGTTACATGGATCCTTTCAAGGTCAAGCACAACCATTCCCTGGAGAAAGAAGTCAGTAGAGAGGGTCTCTGGCAGGTGGAGTGGTAACAGCTCAGAACAGTAGCTAGAGAGAACCTTCTAGAGTGACGGAAAGTTCTACTTTTTCTGACCCAGGTGGTAACCACGCAGGTGGGTGCGTTCACGTACGAGTCCATCCAGCCGTGGAGCTGGATGGTGGCCGTGGCTGCCCATTGGACATGCATTAAATGCCACCGAATTGTACACTTTAAAATGGTTGGTTTTATGTTTCGTGTATTTTATCACAATTAAAAAAAATTACTCAGCTCTCCACTTGAGATTTGTGCATTTTATTGTAAGAAAATTATACTTCAAGGAACTGCCATAAAAATAATAATATAGAAAAAGCTGCAGGATGAGTAAGCAGGCTTGGGAGGCCAGGTTCTGGATATCACTGTTTCTATGGGAAAATTTTTCTCAGTTTCAAACAAATTCTTTTCACCTCAGCTCTTCGGTAAATTGAGTCACCCTTACCTGCCTCTTCTTGACTCTTGAGTCAAGACATCTGCAAACTGTTCACTCGAGCAGTATCAGTAGACTAAATATTTCTCCCAGACCTCTGATTAAAATTCAAATTTAGGTTCTGCTAGAAAGAAAGCCACCAATAATCAAAATGAACTCAGAGCCTCTTCATTTCAATGTGTCGCCACTTGCCTGTTTTTAGACTCTAACAATAGCACCAGAAGGAAGAGCACAAATGTTTCTAGTTCCATTTCTGGAAAATTTCAATGGGTGTCTAAGATGCCACAAATCACTCTCCCCTCTTAAAACTCACACGGACACTAAACAGACCAGGCCGAGGTAGGCAAAGTGCTCTGCCTGAAGTCAGGCTGAAAAGCTCAGATGTGCCCGAAGGGCAGCTGAAACGCGGAGGACAGCGCGTGGTTTTACAACAGTGAACGGTAGGCTCCTCTTCGGTGCGTTTGTGAAGAACACAGCACAGAGGGCTCCCAGCTGACCCGCAGGTCTGCCCTGCCTTCTCTGCTCATGCTACAGCTATGTGGTCCCTGCGAGAGGAACCCATGGGAAAAGAAGCGGGTGTTGGAGTCCCCCGGTATGTGGCTTTTACTGGAAAGGGTAGAGGAGAAGAGGAAGGAGAAAATGATTCTAGTGAAGCTAAGCAAGATGGTTTTGGTTGCTGGCTTGGGCTGCAGAGGAAGGAAGAGAATCCAGCACGCCCTGTGCTGGTACATTATTTAAGCTGCAACTGAATAATAGATCTTTCCAGCACTTCGTGAACTAAACAACTACAGCCACTCGGGTTCTCAGTTCACCTTTGAGACAAACGCCTTCCAGAGAGAATCCACTGGCTCTCTTTTTAAAAGAAAAAATAAAGAAATGCAGAAGTTGTTCACAGAGCATGGAAGCACTTTATGATGACAAGAATCAAGAGGAATTATTTAGAATGTTCTCCAGGCTTTACAGACGAACACTTAGAACTCTCAGAAACTTAAGCACCGCAAAAGACTTCAGAGACCATTAACTACAACGACTCATTTCCCTACGAAGAAATTGAGAACTAGAATTACGTACTTTGGCTAAAGTCACCCAGCTAATTAGTGGGAGAGCTGATAGGCCACTACAGAAATGGTCCATACATAATTTTACATTGTTTTTCCCTTACAAACTATCATCTCCTCACTATAAAAATGTCAGCAATCCACTCTCCTAATTTCTCAAGGCACCTTCAGTTCTTACTGGTTCATGCAACAAGCCTTCCCCAACCAAGCTAATTACACAGAGCACTTAGTAATGTGCCCGGTGCCCTGTCTTCTAGGGTTACCAAGATGACTCAGACAGACCATGGAGAGGTTCCCAGCTGACAGGAAGTGATAGGAAGTGACTGGCCATAGCAGACGTGTTAATAAACACTAGCATGTGCACACCAACCACTCACAGGCAAGAAGGCAGTTGAATCAGCCTGACTGAGGAAGTTAGCAAAGGGAGGAACGGGCTTCTAAAAATGAGCTCATCACCAGTTCCTTCCAAAGGATCATTCTTTTCAAAAACAGAAATAGTTAGTTTTGCTAAATTAATACCCTCAAATAAGTTCATTCTGCTTTGCCAGATATATTTGGCAACAGGTCGCCCAGGATTAGGAATGAGCTGCTGGTTTCTCACAACGTACATTTGCCCCCATCATCGAGTTCCATCCACCCAGGGATGCACTGCTATGTAACAGCATAAACGACACCCCCACAACCTAGCACTGGGAGCGCTTCCTTTCAGGCTGTGATGACTAATGGCTCTCTATGAATGAAAACACACAGCTACGTTTGGAACTTGATTTCCTCCGAGGAAGAACCAAAGTCCTAGAAGCTACATGGCCTAGGAGAGTTCATTAATTCCTACTGATGAGTAGAAAGCATTACTTCCCCTGTTCACCTGCAACTCAAGTGACATAATCTAAAGCAGCTGCTGTGTTCTCTCCTCTCCATCGAAGCTTGCTGTATTACAATGGCAATGCTTTAACTGGCTCTTAATCATTATCTATTCATTACAGCTTAATAACTGTTACCGACCAACAAAACCCAGCCCAATAATTCTCTCCCACAATGCATTATATATATTCCTTCCAAATATCTGACTTGTGAGGCTAATGATACTGTCACTAACTATAAATATATAACTACAATATATATTTAGTCCCACGCTTATGTAGGGTACCTGTCAGATGGGGCACACTATAATTAACGTTTCCCAAGATGATGCCATTTTTTCTTGCGAATATAATGTTTATATTTCAGATGGATGATTAAAATGCAGAATAGAAGTCATTATCATATTAATTCTAAATCCATCTTTACCTATGCACATAGGGAATGCTTAGTGGACATTTGTATTCAAGGATGTGACATGAAATCTTTGCCATGACTTATGGTACAATTTAAATTTTTTTGGTCTACCCAGCTTCCTAAAAAACACAAACACGTATTTATTCATGAGAATCTACCAAGAGTATGCTTTCTCCACCAGTATCATTCCTTCAACCCCAAATCTTTGCCTGCCTCTCCCACACACACATACATACAGTATTGGGGGGAAAAGAAACATAAATAGAAACTATAATCCATGAATATTATAATTAGGCTAAATATTAGCCTGAAACTTAATATACCTTGCTATGGTCTGCAACTCACAATGTTGTGTGAGGGATGAAGGAAAGTTTCATTATGTTTTTAAGGTTGAAGACCTGATTTAACTTTAACTATCTGGCAGAGGCATTAAACAAATATCTGTACTGATTTAAATGACTAAAGTACAAGTTACTAATTGAAGGCTTAGGATTTCCCAAAAATGGTGTTCATGCACAAACACAATCAGGAGGTTGGTTGACAAAAAACAAAGTATTTCTATTCTAGTTTTATTTACGTAGGTGAACTTCCCATCGCTCATTTTTTTTAGGTCAAGGCAGGGTTACTTTTTTCCTATCTCAAGACTTCTAATTCCTATGACAATCCTGGGTAAAGCCTATTTTAGAGGCCAATGTAAGCTACACCTTTGAAGTAAAATACATTTACACATGAGGCTGTTTGGCTCTCTCCATTCTTGAGCACTGGCGATGGCGAGCGAGATGCCCTTGATAACAGAGTGACGTCCATCAGCAGTGCCCTTTTCATCCTGTCCTACAAATGTCATACCCACAAACCTCCAATGTTGCACAATGGCTCTTGGGAAGCAGAGAAAGGAATGAGAATTAGCCATTAAACAGTTTCACGAAGTCTGCCGTGCCAATATGAGAGCTCAGTGGACAAGAGCAAGATGCCCAGAACCCAACACTTACGTGGTTTCAGCACTCTTTCTGGTTCATCTTCCTGAACCAGAGCGAGATGCTCAGTGGATGTGAGGCATAAAGTCCACCAAATTCAACTGTCCTGTCTTTTTGGGCCATTCTGTGCCCAGCTTTCCTGACGGTGAGATCAAGGTATACTTAACTCTCAATACTAAATGTCACCTCACGTTTTAAGCAGCATTCCCAAGTCTCATATTTGAAGAACTACCTTCACAATTTTTGACTTACTGTCATACCACTCATCCTGATAATTTACTATTTTTTTACAAATTAAACTGTTTTACTTGATACTTACTTTTGCCTCATTCTAAGTAACCTCTCCATGAAATGAATGAGTTAGGTGTCTGGCTTTATTCTTAAAGCACAATATTCATGCACAGTAATTGAAAATAAGAATGTGTCCTTCTCTGCACCGCCTGTAAGTCTGTCTGTATAGCACACTTTGGAAGACACGATTTGGGGGTCTGCAAAAGAGGCAGAGAAAATGCTTAATCGAATTCTTAGGTATTGCCCTGACTGGCGTGGCTCAGCGGGTTGGATGTCATCCTGCAAAGCGAAAGGTCACTAGTTCAATTCCCATTCATTAGAGCACATGCCTGGGTTGCAGGCCAGGTCCCTGGCTGGGGGCGTGCAGGAGGCAACCAATCAATGTTTCTCTCAGTCACTTCCTCCCTTCCTCTCACAAAATCTTTTTAAAACTTCCTGGGTATTTTTTCAATATGACAGTCCTTAGATCTCTTCTGAGCTCACAGGTCACCGAGGCTGATGAAGCTTTGGATGCAATGGCTGGTTGGGTGATGGAGGCACCTTCACTGGAAGGCTGTTGCAGGTCTGCTAGGGCCCTAGTCAGCCACCAAGTTCTATTCTGAGAAGAGCATTTCCTAATTAAATTAAGAAAGTGGGAGCAGGCACTTTCCAACTCAGAACTCTGTTTCTCCCGCAGTAATGAAGGCGGCGTACAAACTTCAACACTGCTTTCCTAGGGAGCCTTCAAAACTGGAACTAGCCCTGGCTGGTGCGGCTCAGTTGCTTGGAGCGTCATCCCGCAGCTGAAGGGTTGTGGGTTCGGTTCCAGGGGGGGGCGCATGCCTGGGCTGTGGGTTCAGTCCCTGGTTGGGGCACACGCCTGTGGAGCAGGCAGCCACGTGATATTTCTCTCTCACCTAGATGTTTCTCCCCCTTTCCCTCTCCCTTCTCCCTCTCAAGTCCTCGGATAAGGAAAATAAAAAAACTGAAACTAGCTGTTGTCAGTACTGGATGTTGGGATTGAATGCCTGGTAACTTTTTTCCATTGCCGTTACATGGTCTTTAAAAAGTGTTTAATGAGAATACCACCTCAGACCCTCATAAATGTGCTAGCTATATAGGCCTTCTACTAACAAGGATCATCATAAAATTCCTGTGGGGGTGACATAGGTCCTGAGTAGCTTTGGGGAGGATTTCCTTTTTAACCTTAGAAAAGTTCACACAAACAATGAAGTTTTTAATCTACAAATGGCTGTTAAATGGGACCTCTGAGTCTTTGTTTCTGATCCATCTGTACCTTTGGATTTAGGATCAAGAGGGATAATCATTCTGCCCCACCCACCCAATTTTCTCTCCATCCCTCTCAAATGCCTCTCAATACCAAGGCTGGCCAGCCCAATGCTTTTCTGACCAGCAGTTCCTGGCCCCCTGATGACTGCGTAGGGTCTAATTAATCAATGAGGCATTTTACAGGAAGTCAGCTCTCAATCTACATAAATTAATCTGGGGCCACAACTCCTTACTGGGAATTCTTCTAGGGATTAGGCAAAAAAAATTCTCTGGCGGCTCACATTCTTGGTAGAAGTATGTTGAAAGTCTCAGCAGCGATTGCTAAACCTTCCTACCTCTTCACCCCACCCCAGGCACGCCCACACCTCATGCCACTCCCAGACCAAATCTGCAGGACTTTTTAAACCACTAGTACACAGGACTAAAGTGGCCCAGCCCTAGTTTCAAGAACACATCTGCCTCCTACTAAGAAAATCTTCAGGAGAGAAAACCTTTGCAAATTCTAAAGTCACCCGGAGGAAGTTTATCATCTCCTTTGCATTCCCAGGCACTTCTGCAGAAGATAAATGGTTGGCCTGTGACCTTTTGTCAACATACAAAAAACTAGATCAAAAGTTAAACAAATGTAGGCAGAAGTCCTAGCAAATGGAAGTCCCCAGGGAGTGATGTAAAAATTCATTGGTCTTAAGCATAAGAGCGTCTCAAAAATAGTAATATTCCCTGTGTAGGGTGTGGGGTGGAGTGTTTACTAGGAAACTGCTAGCTAGGTCATTAACGCAACAGGGATTTCTAGGACTCTCTTTCTATCCCTAAGGTTCTCTTACTGGCATTCAAGGCCTTTGAAGAGACTATGAGTAATTCTTTCTCTTTACCCTGGACACCCACCTGGCACCTCCTACGTACACTTCTAGATCCCACATCCCTTATCAGCCCAGAACCCAACACTTACATGGTTTCAGCACTCTTTCTGGTTCATCTTCCTGGCTACCATTTACAGAGCACACACCACATGCCAGACACCCTACGTTATTTCATTCAGTCCTCACTCAACCCTAATGAAGTGGGGCATTATTAGCCCCATTTTTTTTACAGTGGCTTACACAGTAAGGTATCTGTTTAAATGCCACGTTTTCTCCCCAGTAAGATGCCCAGGGAGTGCTTACAGGACATGGGTACCGCACACTCCCTCTGTCAGCCACAAGTATTCCCGCAGAGCAGGTTGCAGGGTCTAAAACACAGTCCTCAATTTTCAGGTCTAAGAGACTCTTCAAGGAGTCTCATTAGTAACACTGCACTGCTCATCCAGTAACCCCTCAGAGTGGCGAGCACAGTCGGTGCTTATTTAAGTTACTAGAAGTTACTAGCTGCCCAGTTCTGAAAAAAAGTTGCAGTGTTTCAAGGAAGAAAATTCCCCTTCATCAATCTCCGGCAGCTGCTCTGAAAAAAACTCAAGAAACGAATCAAAAGCCACTGTTGTCTTAGTAAAGCGACCACCCCTCACCTTCCCCAGGAGGGAAAGCTACAGTATCCTGTCCATATTTCTAGTTGGAACTTATCAGCCTTAATTGCTTGCATGCTTCCCCAGCAACAGGGTGGCAGAGGCGCCCTCTTATCATTCGCACTGAAGTGAAGTTGTTCCTGAAAATTTACTGAACAATCAAGTTTCTTTCTCTTAGGTGGGATATTAAATGGCACTTTGCTACAGATGCAATTACTCCTACTAATTTCTCCCTTAAAACATCTCCTTCCCAGGCATGTATGTAGACGTTACCCACCGACTGTCTCTCCCAGGAGTGATCCTGACAAAGGCGGACCTGTCCGTCAAAGTGACTGTCGAGTCACCCAGCCCAGACCACCTACTGCCCTTCAGAAGAGGGCCTCTTTTCCTCTCCGCTGAAACTCCCTGGGGAGGGGGCGGGGGGAGGACGGCGCGGAGGAAAGGGAGTGTGTGATGGCAGGGCAGTTTCTTTGGTGGGAAGAGTCTCTGCTGAGAACTGCAGGGAAACCACAGCCATTACTCAGGGCAGACAGCTGCCAGGGAGGCAGTGTTGCCTTTGAACTGAAGCGAAAATAGAGGGGGGAAGCTGTATTCCATTACTAAGCTCTGGGGTATTCGCTCTCAGGTTCGTCCACACTTTGAGAATGTTAACACCCTATAGTCAAAACTCTGATTATTTATAACTTAAACTACTGTGTAAAAGCAGAAGCTTGACAAATGAAGACATAAAAGAAAAGGAACTAAATGACAGGTAAGATAATGCCGGAGTAGAAAGCATTCATTACTCTTTTTTGTGGTTTCTTCCAAAACTCCATCTCCATTTCCCACTTCAAACTTTTACTTATATTGCAGAGGCAGCTGATTTAAAGAGAAAAGGAAGATCCTGGTTTCTAAAGAGCTGTCAGTTTGTCTCAAGCACACATGCCTGTAACTTTGATAAAGTAGAGTGTGGCTTGAAACAGAAGGAATACACAAAGGCACACAACAGGCGATATGACAGGCTGAAGAGATGCCTGCCTCCAAGGTAGCAGGGATCCAGGAGAGAGTTCAAGACAGTTTCCCCAACTCGTGACTTAATCTGAAACCCAAGTGACTTGGGGGGTGGGGGGAGGCGATGGAGAGAATGAGAATGAATATCCAGGAGCCCTGGAGGCCAGCCTTACCGCCTGCCCTCAGCCCCTCCTCCGGGTGGGAGAATCCCAGCTACCTACAGCACATGAGCCCTCCTGGCCCAACAAGCCCTCCCAGGCTCACTCCTGGCGACCCTTTTCCTAACTAATTAACGCAAGAGGGCACTTACATGGTGCCAACCTGACAGCTCCCGCCGGGGTGGAAACCCGCGATCTCCTCGCACTAGCATCTCGGGCGCGGGTCACGCGTGGGCCCCGCTCCTCCTTCTCCACGCTGCGGGTCAGTCTTCGGACCTGCTGCCTGGGTGCCGGCCCGCGGGGACCCACCCCTTTGTCCCTCCTCCCGCGGCGGCGGCGTAAGCCCGCCCCCCGCCCGAGCTGGGAGCCTCTGTGCCCGCGGCGCGGCCCGGGAAATTCTCAAATGGGCCGCTACCACCCCCGCGCGGCCGGGGGGAAGGCTCACTGGCGCTGCGCCCCCGAGGCTCCCGCGGCAGGCCGCGTCACTCACGATTCTCGGCTCGGGGCGGGAGACCGCGGCGGCCACAAGGAGATCTCGTGGTCCTAGCGTCCTGCTGCCCCGACGGCCGCACCATTACTCACCCCCGGCCGGCCCGATGGTTCGCTCCGCGGCGCGCACTGGGGCCAACAGGTCCGGCTCCAAGGGCGCGCGCCCCGGGAATCGCTGCAAGTTGTGAGTGCCCGGGTTAGCTAGGGGCTTGTCTGCCTGTCTCTGGGTGCTAACCTTGAGGTCTCGTAGAAGTCCTATACGAAAACTTTTTGGAGACGTTTGTGGAGCCTCTTCAGTTCTTTTCCGAAAGAAAGAACTGGGGAACTCCACAGTTTTCTGTCCAGACTTGAGGCCTGCCAGACAACGCATACGCGGCATTCACTTTGCCCCACGTTTCTCTGCTCAACAACTGATTACCCGAATTCCAAGGGTACAAGATGTTGGTGTTAAATAACAAAACATGATTTTTGTGGAAACATACACCTGGTTATCTCTGACACATCTCCAACAACTCCAATAGATCGAAACTCCTCTCCGTGCATCAAGCTTTTAAAGGGCTACCAGTAGGTCACAAATACTTAATGGCAGGATTCATTTAATTCGGCTTAGTTACACTTATTCGTATTAGAAAACTATGCACAAAGAATTGTGCAAGATAAATAAAAGCTTCCTTATTTTAAGGGCATGCGAATTATTTGGAGAATCAAAACAGGTACGCTGATTAAAAAATCGAGCTTTGGATTTGAAATCTACGGAAACCACGTTGTGAGAGGAAAAAAGGGCAGCCCACCCTGCTCTTCCCTTCAGCTGAAAAGCAAAACCCTGCCTAGGTTCACAAATAGAAGGTAAAAGGTAAAAGGCCTGATAGGATACAGATGGCAGGCTCTCTCCCTGAAAAGTTTCTTCACTTCCTGCCTAATCAAAACAAGTTTGGCAGTTTATGTGGGAAAACAAGTTCAACAGATGCCTCTCTACAAGTGTCAGACTGCTGGCCTCCTTTGCAATAGCCAAGCTCATGCTTCTGAATAAAAAGCGCTGTGAGTAACATTTCCCAGCTTTCTTCAGGTCTCCAGAACTACACGTTTCGGTTGTATCCCTGACGTAGGGTGTTACTCTCCTCATCTAAGCACCACTTAAAAAATGTTTCCCAAATTAGGTGGTGCTGACTAATAATAACAATGACAGCATTTGTGAACTGGTCACACCTTAGTGATGAGATTATACCTCCAGCATTTAAAAAGGAAGAAAGGAATCCAGAATGTGGCAATTACATCTGCCCAATTATTCTTTTATTTTTTTCCTTTCTAGAGCTGTGCTGGCCCATGTGATTACCACTTGCCACATGTGGATATTTTATACATTTAAATTTAAATTAACTAAAATTAAAGAAAATGAAAAGTTTGTTTCCTTTAATCACACTAGTCACATTTCCAGTGCTGAGTCAGCAGCCACATGGAGCTATTGGCTAGTGTCCTGGACAGGGTAGCTACAGAACACTCGACCATCGCAGAAAGTCCGAAGGAGCTACACTGCTCCGAATGATGAAATACTCATAGAGTAGGAATGCCAATGTTCTGGCACAATGAAGAGTCTAATTCAGATCACTGTTGAAAACACACGATTCAATCGATAGAGTAGCATTGCTAGTGGCAGTAGAAATCAATACAGCTCTTTGGAGAAGCAATTTATAGTCTCTATTTTTCACATGTGGAGTTGTACATTTAAATTTAAACCCCGCTCCTAGAATTTGTTTCTTCAAAGAACTTCTATCCAATAAGAAATTACTGAACACCTTGTCAAGCCAGAACCTCCTGATAAAAGACTCAGGTGCTCACCTGTGGGAGCTCAGTCTGTTCCAGTAGCTAATCAGTAAGAGGAAGGAAGGGAGGGAGGAAGGGAGAAACTGGGTAAGTGCTGAGATTCCTGGCAGGCTTAGGGTGGTCTAAGGGCTTTCAGAAGAGGTTCCTCGCTCAGACTAAGGGGATGGGGTTTAGAGGAGGTTTTCCAGAGATGGGGTTACTTACATACTCTAAAGGACGGGCAAGAATCAGTTTGTGAGACAAAAAGAGGGGGAAAAGTTGTCCACGTATAGGGAATAAATAACAACTGAAGAAACAAGGAATGAAAAGACCATGGGCTTGCTCTTGAGATACCAGGAGATGAGGTTGCCAGGAGGTGAACAAAGCAGAAATGAGATTAGATTGGCATTTTATACAGATCACTGTCAGCTTCTTAGAAGATGACTTGTCAGATGAGAGTTGTGGGGAGGGTGTCAGTAAGAATGACAAGGCCAACAACAAAAAATGCATTTATGTGGGAATGCAGGTAAGAGCTGATGTGATGTGTTAGGCAGTGTTAGACAAGAGGGAGCCGATTCAGTAGAAATTAAGGAAGTATAATCAGCTGACTGGATGACTGTCTGATTAGAAATGAGACAAGGAAGAGAGAAGTGAGTGTAAGGTGACTCTTGGGTTTCTGGCTTACCTAGGCGGATGACAGTGCTTTTTTGCCAAAATAGAGAACACGGGAGTAGGAGCAGATCTTGGGAGGGGCTTGAGGAAGAATGAAGAATTTAATTAAGGGCTGATTAAGTTTCCAGGGCTACGGGTCCTCCAGGCGGAGCCACAATGTTCAAGGGGCCCCAGTGTGCTAGGCACTGACGAGTGTTTGGGTAGAGAGAGCTGAGATGGAGGAACAGATTTGGGAATCAATAGGTCAAGAAAGCTGAAGTCTCACAGAACTAGAACAAATAATCCAAAAATGTATATGGTGCCACCAACCCCCCCGAATAGCAACAGCAATCTTGAGGAAGAAGAACAAAGTTGGAGGAATCACACTACCTGATATCAAGCTGTACCACAAGGCCATAGTAATCAAACAGCATGGCACTGGTATAAAAGGAGATACAAGAATCAATGCAACAGAATAAAAAGCCTAGAAATAAACCCATACCTTTATGGTTAGTTAATATTTGACAAAGGAGGCAAGAACAGGGAGTAAAGACAGTCTATTCAATAAATGCCATTGGGGAAGTCGTACAGATGTGTGCAAAAGCATGAAACCAGACCACCCTCTTACACCATGCACAAGAATAATCTCAACATGGATTACAAACTTAATGTAAGACTCAAAACCATAAAAATCCTTGAAGAAAACATAGGCAGTAAAATCTTGGCCATTTATTGTAGCAATATTTTTCCTGATATTTCTCCTCCAGCAAGGGAAAGAAAATGTAAACAAATGGGGCTACATCAAACTAAAACGTTTTTACACAGTAAAGGAGACCATCAACAAAATGAAAAGATAACCCACTGAATGACAGAATACATTCACCAATAGTGCATCTGATAAGGTGTTAGTAGCAAAAATTTATAAAGAAGTTATAAAACTCAACACCAAAAACAAAGAAACAAACAAACAAAATCAATCCAATTAAAAAATGGGCAAAGGACCTGAATGGACACTTCTCCAAAGAAGGCATATAAATGGACAAAGACATATGAAAAGATGCTCAATGTCACTAATCGTCAGAGAAATGCAAGTTAAAACACCAATGTGATATCACCTCACACCTGCCAGGATGGCTATCATCAATAAATCCGCAATTGACAAATGTCCACAAAGATGTGGAAAAAAGGGAACCCTCATTCACTGTTGGTAGGAATGCAGATTGGTACAGGTGCTGTGGAAAATAGTATGGAGTTTCCTCAAAAAATTAAAAATGGAACTGCCTTATGCCCTGGCAATTCCACTTCTGGGAATATAACCAAAGAAACACAAAACACAAATTCTAAAGAATATATGCACCCCTATGTTCATTGAAGTATTACAATAGTCAAGATCTGGAAGCAGCCCAAGTGCCCATCAGTAGAGGAATAGATAAAAAAGCTGTGGTCCATTTACACGATGGAACACTACCTGGCTGTAAAACAGAAGGAACTCTTTCCATTTGTGACAGCACGAACAGACCTGCAGAATATTATGCTAAGTGAAGTAAACCCATCAGAGAAAGACAAGTACCATATGATTTCACTTGTATGTGGAATTTAATAAACAAAATAAACAAAACAGAAACAGACTCATAGATACAGAGAACAGACTGACAGCTCTCAGAAGGGAGGGAGTTTGGGGAGCTGGATGAAAAAGGTAAAGGGATTAAGCAAACAAACTCCTGTATACAGAAAACAATATGGTGATTACAGGGGGTGGTTGTTGGGGGGCAGGTGGAAGAGGGTAAAGGGAGGATAAATGGTGATGGAGGGAGACTTGACCTTGGGTGGTGAACACACAATGCAGTGTACAGATGATGTGTTATGGAATTATATGTGTGAGACCTCTATGATTTTATTGCTCAACGTCACCCCAATAAATTCAATAAAATGTTTTTTAAAGTATTTTTATTGTTGTTCAATTACAGGTGCCCCATTTTTCCCCCATGGCCCTCCCCTGCTCTACCCAACCCCCGCCTTCCACTTCCAATCCTCCCCCAGCCCCGTTGTCTTTGTCCGTGAGTCCTTTATACATTTTCCTTGACTTGACCCCTCCCCTTCTTTTCTCCATTATCCCCCTCCCCCCTTCCCTCTGGTCACTGCCATTTTGTTCTTTATTTCCACGATTCTGATGCTATTTTGCTAACTCGTTTGTTTTGTTGATTAGGTTCCACTTATAGGTGAGATCCTATGGTACCTGTCTTTCACTGCCTGGCTTATTTCGCTTAGCATAATGCTCTCCAGTTCCAACCATGCAAAGGGTAGGACTTCCTTCTTCCTTTCTGCTGTGTAGTATTCCATTGTATAAATGTAGCACAGTTTTTTGATCCACTCATTTACTGATGGGCATTAATGCTGTTTCCAGCACTTGGCTATTATAAATAATGCTTCTATGAACATTGGGGTGCATAGGTTCTTCTGAATTGGTGTTTCAGGATTCTTAGGGTATAGTCCTAGCAGTGGAATCGCTGGGTCAAAAGGCAGTTCCATTTTTAGTTTTTTAAGGAAATTCCATACTGCTTTCCACAGTGGCTGAATGTTTTTTGTTTTTTGTTTTTTTAATAAAGAAAAAAAAGCTGAAGTCATAGAAGGGAATGAAACCACAAACACACGTCAGAGATATTGCAGGTTCGGTTCCAGACCACAACAATAAAATGAGTACTGCAATAAAGGGAGTCATAATCCTTTTGCTGGTGGAGCGTCTTGCCTTGAATTGTTATAAACACTTCTGTGAAGCACAGTAAAGTGAAGGGCAATAAAACAAGGTATGCCTGTATTCAGAGATTGAAGCTGGAGAGGATTAACGATAGGACTCCTCCCTGGGAATGCCAACAGTTAGGGAGCAAGCTCAACTCCCCAGAACAGACACCAAAGAGAAACTGCCAGAAAGGGGGCAAAACATCCACTGGACACAAGTGTCCAAAAAGTCCAGGGAAGAATGAATTTCAAGGAGGGAAGAAGAGCCAACAACAAGCAACTCTGAAGTCAGGTAAGATAAGAACAGAAGATGCTAACAAGAAGAGCATCACTGCTCATCTTGGTAGAGTTGTTTCAGTGGCCAGAGGGGACTAGAGGTGAGGTTACAGTGGGTGACTGGGAAGTGAGGCAGCACTTCATTGTATGGCTATAAGAATGCAGGATGGAAACCATCAATGTCCAATGATGGAGAGCTATAAAATGACAGCAAATCAACTTAATTGGCATAGCAAGCCACCATTTAAAATTCTAATAAGGAAGTCTATATAGCAATGAGGAAAATGATATGATAACAATGAAGAAGAACACAAACCTTTTCTGTCCTGTGATGGCAACAATGAAAACTGTAAAAAAGACTTGGAAAGTATGTAGCAAAATAATTTGATGAAAGGATAGGATTGTATGCATTTTGTTTTTAAATTATAGTTGCTTATGCAATGGACAATTTTTAAACACTTACAATGTATAAGATCTCTGAAACAGCTTGGTCATAAGACCTCAAATGTGATAAACTAAACACTTTTAATCAGATTTCCTCAAGAGCATTAAGATTTGGAGACACACACATGTATACATACACATATTTGTGCATAGAGGTCTGTCCAGAAGGTATCCAGCCATATAATATGAAAAAGAGACATTTATTGAAGATACAAGATATAAGAAACATTGTGTCTAGGAAAATGACACCTCAGTCCCTTTCAAAGTAGGCACCTTGGGACCTCACACAGTTCCCCCTATCGCCATCAGCTGCCTTGTTGTATTTTGCTGAATCTCACTGACATTCTGAAATCTCTTCCCTTTCAAAGGTGATTTTAGTTTTGGGAAAAGCCAGAAGTCACAGGGCACCAAATCTGGGCTGTAGAAGAACTGAGTCACCTGACAATTTGATGTTTCACCAGAAACTCTGCATGAGCCATGATGCATGAGTGGGCGTGTTGTCATGATGAAGCTGCCAATCACCAGTTGCCCACAGCTGTGACCTCCTGAATCATCCATAGTTTCCACGGAGGAATGTTCAAGCTTAACGCAAAATTGGATACAGATTCGTTGTCCTACTCGCTCAGTCATTTTGAATGTGACAGCCACACAGTACACATGCCCACTCAACGGCATCTACCGCCCCCACTGACTAGTACAGTAAAGTCGTCATTGTTCACACATGCCCATTCCAGTCCTCTGTCCTTGGCTGCCAGGTTACATCAGTGTCACACAAACTGTTCTCATTACATTAACAATGGCTGGACTTTTTCCGGACAGACCTCATATATACATATATATTTGCAATATGATTATAAAGTCTCATTAAAAGAGAGCAAAGGGGTCTGCCATTGAAAACTTTGCAGATTAACTGAGCCATTTAGCTGGGTTTGTACACTGAAGAGCAGATTGGAGTCATAAAGGCATTCTCCTTCAGTGAACATTTCTGGAATGCCTACCATGTATCCTGGTGTGGGTATAGAGAAGAAAAAGGCAATATATAATGAAGGGGGCTTGCTCACAGTGTGATAAAAGCGAAGACATGTAAACACATGAGGACAAGGCATAAGAACTGCCCAAGTATAGGTATGACGAAAGTGCTGATGCAGCAGCTAAAACTGCCCAAGGGAGGGGCACTTTTCAAGAAAAAAGGCCTGGTATTTCCTCACCTTCCCAGTAGCAGCCTCTTCTCTCCTGGCCCCTCTCACCCATCTCAGTCCAAACAACCATATCAATAATCCAGCATATTCACTTAAAGGACTCCTTCCTCAAGCATCCAGCCACCTCTCAGACCCTATAAAATAACATCCGGGGGAGAGACATCAAAACTTCTGCTCTGCCCAGGCCCGTGTGGCTCAGTTGATTAGAGCATCATCCCGTAAACCAAAGTTACAGGTTTGATTCCCAGTCAGGGCACACACCTAAGTTGTGGGTTCAGCCCCTAGTCAGGGCATGTATGAGAGGCAACCAATTAATGTTTCTCTCTCACCTCAGTATTTCTCTCCCTCTTTCCCCTCATCCCTTCCCCTCTCTCTAAAATTAATAAGCATGTCCTTAGATGTGGATAAAAATAAAATAAAATCTCATAAAAAAAACTTGTGCTCTGCCCCTCATGCCTTTACTTTTAGTTATTTTTTTAAAGTATACTTTATTGTGTATTACAGTTGTCCCAGTTATTCTCCCTTTGCACCCCTCCGCCCCATGCCACCCTTCCCTCCAGTGATTCCTCACTTAGTTCATGTCCATGGATTGTGCATATAAATTCTTTGGCTTTTCCTTTGCCTATACTGTTCTTAACATCCCCCTGTCTATTCTGTACCTACCCAATTATGCTTCTAAATCCCTATACCTTTTCCCGCATTCTCTCCCTTCCTCTTCCCTGCTGATAACCCTCCAAATGATCTCCATACCTATGATTCTATTCCTGTACTAGTTGTTTGCTTCGTTTGTTTTTGTTTTTTAGATTCAGTTGTTGATAGTTGTGAGTCTGTTGTCATTTTAATCTTCATAGTTTTGATCTTCTTTTTCCTAAATAAGTCCCTTTAACATTTCACATAATAAGGGCTTGGTGATGATGAACTCCTTTGCTTTATCTGGGAAGCGCTTTATCTGGGAAGCACTTTATCTGCCCTCAATGATAGCTTTGCTGCATAGAGTAATCTCGCATGTAGGTCCTTGGCTTTCATGAGTTTGAATACTTCTTGCCAGTCCCTTCTCGCCTGAAAGTTTCTGTTGAGAAACCAGCTGACAGTCTTAGGGGAACTCCTTTGTCGGTAACTCTCTGCCTTCCTCTTGCAGCTTTTAAGATTCTCAAACATTTTGCATTTACATTATGATGTGTCTTGGTGTGGTCCTCTTTTGGTTCCACATGTTTGGGACTCTATGTGCTTCCTGGACTTGAACGTCTATTTCCTTTGCCAAATTAGGGAAGTTTTCTTTCATTGTTTTTTCCAAATAAGTTTTCAATTTCTTGCTCTTCCTCTTCTCGCTCTGGCATCCCTATGATTCGGATGTGGGTCCATTTGGAGATGTCCCAGAGTCTTTTTAAACTCTCCTCGGTTAGTGTTGTTGTTTTTTTTTAATCCTTGTTTCTTCATTTTATTCTGGTTGAATGTTTATTTCTTCCTTATGTTCCTAATCATAGATTTGAATCCTAGCTTCCTTCCATTCATTGTTGGTTTCCTGTGGATATTGTCTTTATCTCCCTTAGTACAGCCTTTGTTTCTTCCCTTGTGCTTTTGCCACATTCAGTGAGATCTTTGAGCCTTCTGACCACCAGTATTTCGAACCCTGCGTCTGATAGGTTGGCTGTCTCCGCATTGCTTAGTTCTTTTGCTGGGATTCTGTTCTGTTCCTTCATTTGGGCCATACTTCTTTGTCTCCTGATTTTGGCAGCCTCCCAGTGTCTGTGTACTAGGTAGAGGTGCTTTGATTCTGTTTTAGTGCACCCCTTAAGACAAATGGGGCGGAGCCTTGGCTGGATACCCAAGGCAGGGCAACCGTGGCTCCGAGAGTAGGGGAGGGGTCCAAGAGGGGACAATGCCGCTGCTGGCTGACGTCAGGGGGCTTGCCTGGCCCTCGTCCCACTTCCAGTCACTTCACACACTTCCCGTATGAGACTGGCTGCTGTCCTGGCCGTGGTTCCCAGGGTGGGTGGGTTTGCATATATACTGGTAGTTTATTGCCCGAAGTTATGAGGCTTTCTATTTTTCCCGGCGCTGGAGCCCTGGGTTGCTCGGTCTGGCCTGGGGCTGGGCTCACTCACTCACTCACGAGGTGTCCCCTGATCTTTATCCACCCCACGTGAATGTGGGACTGCCCAGGCCTCTGCCTCTGCATCCCCAGCTGGCTGTAGCCACACGGAGTCTTCTCCCCAACTTCCGTCTCTGCCCCTCCTACCAGTCTGGATGAATATAGCTCCTTTAAATCTTTGGTTGTCGGACTTTGATACAGTGCTGGGTGTTTTTCATTTTTAAGTTAGTTGTGTTCCTTATGGTTGTGCAATGAGTCAAGGCGTGTCTGCCTACGTCTCCATCTTGACTGGAAGGCTCATGCCTTCACTTTCAGTTATTTAATACTACTCTTGCTCACTTTCAAAGCTGAACTCCAGTGTATGCACCTGAGAGAGGCCATGTGAGCACACAGCAGGAAGGCAGCTGTCTACAAGCCAGGAAGAGGGCCCTCAAAAGAGACCAACGGCTTGATCTTGGATTTCTCAGCCTCCGTAACTGTGGGGAGGGGGTGGGGATGTCTGCGGTTTAAGCCAACCAGGCTGTTGTACTTTGTTACAGCCGCCTGTGCTAAGACTGCCTCTAAATCCTGCAGGAGCTGACCTTGCTGCCTTCCCCATCCTCAAATCATCCTCCACTCTCCTTACCTCCTGGAGCCACACTGGTCCTTCTTCACAGCCGCTGCTGCTGAGACCCCGCTAAGCTCATTCCTGCCCCCAGAGCCTTGGTTCCAAAGCTCTGCCCGGACCGCAGAGCCAGCTCCTGCTTAGACTTCTCCTTCCATCTAAAGTAGGGAGCACCCCTTGAGGGGGCTACCAGGAAGCAACGCCCTCAGGAGAGAGCCAAGCCTGCCTTAAAGCAAACAGACGGAGTCCAGCTGAGTGATTTGCTTGCCGTGAAACAAACTCCTTGGAGAGCACAGTGCCAAGGTGTGAAAAGATGGGGCCCGTGGGTGGTCTGCTTAGAGTATGAGAAACCTAGAGACGGACTACAGCAGAGAGGGAGAGTATCCCAAACAAGCAAAGCAGCCTATTACCTACATCTCTCCCTTCTTAACTTTATTATTATTATTATTATTATTACTATTCATAATACATTGGCATGGTTGTTATTAGCACTACAATGAAAAAAAGTTACAGTAAGTGCAAAAGTGATGAAAGCAAAACAAACAGAGAATATTTTCAGTTCTCAGTGGGTGGTGCCTTCCATTCACCCTCGCTTCTCCCTACCGCTGGCACAAATCCCAATCCCCAGCATCCTCCCCATTGTGTTTCTGGGCACATGATGGGTATAGCTGCCCACAGAGTTGATAAAAAAAAAATTAGCCGTGCAATTCAGAGTCAGCTGTGGGCTGGATGGATTCTGAGTGTGAGGAGGCCCTGGACTGGTGTTGTGGGGAGCTCTGGTTGGGAGGAGGTGGCTGTTGTCTGGGATGGCCGTGTGGTACCGGGCTGCCCATGTGCAGATTCCGAGGGGACTTATGGAGCTGGTCTGGGAGTGCTCAGGCTGGCAGGCAGAGGTCAAGATCAGCTTGGTCAACCAGGGCTGAGGCAGATCATACTTTAAGTCCAAGCTTGGAGATCCTATAGAAGCACCTTTTGTTGCACAGCCTGGTCTAGACAGACCTTGCTAGGGAGAGAGCTCTGCGCTGTGCACGTTGCCCTGGGTCCTCGGGGCTTTTATAATTTATTACTGCTTACACTGCAGACTGTATGAAATCCACACTCTTTCAGGGGCAGGTGCCACTTCTTAATCCTCCATTAAGAAAAAGACAAATGTTAATAAACAATGATCAATTACATGAATGTTATGTGCCGAAAGCTTTCAAACGCTTATAGCTCATTTTTAAAAAGATTTTATTTATTTATTTTTAGAAAGACAGAAAGAGAGGGAGAGAAACATCGATGTGAGAGGGAAACATCAATCGGCTGCCTCTCACACACACCAACCAGGGACTGAACCCGCAACCCAGGCATGTGTCCTGACCGGGAATTCAACAGGTGCCCTATAGCCCTGCAGGTTGGCACCCAGCCCACTGAACCACGCCAGTCAGGGCTAGCGCACTTAATGCGAATCCTCACAGTGCCCCTGCACATTTGCTATTACTACCCCACTTTAGAGATGAGTAAAATGCGCTTCAGAGAAGAAAAGCCAAGGGGTCACCACGGAACACGCGGTGGGTGAGAATCCAGACTCAGACCTGTCGAATTCAAGGCTCCTTCCCATCACTGCTCTCTGGCCTCTGTGTTCACTGCCTCTATGGCTATGAGACAATTGCATGGCGTGGGGGGAGAGGTGGGCTTTGTCGTTGCTATTGCTGTTTCCCTTTGGCTCCTTGTTAAATGACTGATTTTAGAGAAAGAGAGGAAAGAAGCAAAACATTGATTTGCTTTTCCACTTATTTATGCATTCATTGGTTTATTCTCGTGTGTGACCTGACAGGGATCAAACCCGCAACCTTGGCATATCGGGATGATGCTCTAGCCAATCGAGCCACCTGGCCAGGGCCCCCTTTGGCTCCTTTTAACAGAACTCAAGAGGGCTTTTGCAGACACAGCACTTGAACAATGCTGCAGCATCATGTTTGTGAAACTCTCCCTGTGCAACATTATAAAGGTAAACGCCACAAATGCCATCGACTCTGGCCCATGACCTAGTAAATTAAAACACTTAATTCAAATGTGATTCTGGTGTCTACCTGGATTCCAGAGCGCCCTCTCCCTAAATAAGTATCTTAAAAATAACGTACATTGTAAGTTCACACTGTCACTAAAAGGCCCTCCTCTCACAGGCGTGGAGGGAATCTAAGGTGAGAGATTCCCAGGGGATTGTCTGCATAAGGCACACAGTCCTCCAGGGAAACCAGCAGGGCCTCTGGCAACACCTGAATTGCTTAAAAAACAAATTATCACCAGAATCCTCTCACTGTAAGAATTCAGTATCCCTGATGGACACAGATTAAAGTTGTTGAACAGTCTCCTAGATTTTCAAAGAAGTCTCAAACCTGAAAGGGGCCTTAGAAAAATGTTGCAAACAGATAGTTTTCCAGGGCAGCCATGCAAATTAGCACCGCCTCTTAAAACAAAGGAAGCTAGGCCTGGGCAGGGCACTTCCAGGAGGCATTCAATAAAAATGGAAAGTGTGGCTCGTGGCATTTCTGTTTCTATGGGACGGAGTCCTAAATTTCTCTGATGATAAGAATCACCTGAAGCAGCCAAGATCTGTCCCCAGAGATTCGGATTCAGTGGGTCTGGAAGGGGCCTAGGGAATTGATATTTTTAGCATTCACCCTCAGATGAGTTGCATTATGAGGAAGGTTTGGGAAATTTCACTAAAGAAACAGTGTTAAGATTCTCTAACACAAGACAGGAAGATTACCACTTTGAAGGAAGTAAAACATATTGAAGGTCAGAAAATAACTCTCTCTTTGCAAAATATTGTCTTTGGTTTACAAAAGAAAACATCTAGTCCTACGATTGTTTTTGTGAGGTTTATTTACATATATATTTGTATATAGACATAATTTGGATTTTAATGGTTTTTATATAACTGATGTTTATATATTTACCCAAACCATACAGTAGATCATAAAAATGTAGCAAAATGCAATTAAAATGTCACTATCCAGAGCAAACTGCTGTTAGTAACTGGAGGAGCATCCTTCTAGGTACCTCCCTGAACAGGTAAGCATGTAGATACTGTATGCAACGCCAAGCACTTGGGCTGCACTAGACACGCCCTTCTCCTCACTGTTATTCTGCATAAGACTATTGCTTCACTATTTTTTCATGGCAATATATAGAGCTATATCATCATTTTTATCTGCATAATATTCCATTTGTATGACTATAGTACCACACCCTGCTAAATAAATTCTTGTATTTAAAGTTCTGTTTAAAATTGGCATGGGGGCAGGGAAAAGAATCAGATGGATGAAACTTCTAAGGTTTATTTTGCAGTGATGATGAGGAAGCAAGTAGCTTGTGAGACTCAGGTACAATCTATAAGGTGTACCTAGTAGAGATAGTAAGTTAGTAACTGTAAGATGTGTTAAAGGTAAACAGAATAACTGGAGCATTCGTGTGTTAAATAGAGCTGAAAAGGATGAAACAAATGAGAGTGTTACTTATTAAGAGAAGGGGATGGGAGGACAGAGTAAATCTTAAATAGTAATCATATTTAATAAAATATACTTAATTTAATAAACATTTCATTTACAATTATATTTTAGATATGTCCACATAAATACTGTATAACTTACAATTTTTATTGTTAACGATCGATACTTTCTATTTAGTAAAATGTTAATAATATATAAAGCTCAGCTCGTGTTACATCCAGATTGATAGCCATGTCATCCTAAAATTGATCACTTGTTGGTGACACCCAACATGTCCCATTCTAGCTCCAGATATACTCAGTGCTGAAACACAGAGAGAATGCAGAGTGCTGGTGAGCTGCGGCTGCCGGCCAGGCATTCTCGCCCCGCATCCCTCCGACAGAGCGAGCATGTGTTGGCTAGAGATACCTTCTATCTGCTGAGACCCTTGCTCAACCTCAGCTCTCCTCTTTGTGACCACAGCACCGCGGGGGGAAGCAGACACCACAGACACATAGGACCTGTGAACACGGCAAGCACAGGCTCCCACAGGTGTGGACCTTGTACCCTATTTGTATCCCAGCCTAATTATATTAATGTGTTCTCATTTCTTTGCCCTTTTTTCCTGCTGTGTGTTTTCAAGTTGAAATAACCGAATAAATGGTGCGAGCGGGCCAGCCGATTTTGGTCTCTGAGCATTTGTGTCTGGCGATGTCTGGCGAAGCTCCCCTGGCTGTGTTCTTGGAGCCCAAGACGGCAGCGGGCCAATCTGCGCTGCTCCTAGAGCTGCAAGTAGGGTGTGGAGCCACAAGGGATAAAATCAGGTCCAACTCTTTGCTAACCTGGGATGTGAGACTGAGATTAACAGAAGAGTGAAAACTTTCATTCAGTTTCAGGAATGTAGGGGGCTTTCAGTTTTTCCTAACTCTTAAAATTATTGTCGAAGTTTTTAAACAAACCCATCCAGATTTATTTCCAAGAGATTTAGAGCTCTCCGAGGTTTGCGTTCTGTACACTAAATCACATAAAGTGGTTTTCTATTATTGTTTGGAAGAAACCCTAGCTATCTGCTTCTGCTGGAACCATCTTCCAATTAATAAAGTATTTTGATTCTTGTTCTCAGTCTTCGGAAAGCACCCCCCTTCCTTTCTTACTGAGCTAAAGCCATCAGAAGAGACAAATTTAACTTTAACATACTATGAAGCCACTTTCAAAGTGGGTTAGCAGAGTTATTTTAGTAACAAGACTTTTCATCTGAAGTAAAAGTAATCATATATAAACTTATTTTTATTTTTGAATATCAATAATTATATTACAATATCAATATCAAATAATAATAGTTATATGTTCTCAAACAAAAGTCAATAATTATTTCAAATATCAATATAACTGTGAATGGATGGGGGAATCCTGTCCAAGGCGTTTTGTCTAATCTCACTATACAACTAGATTACCTGTAAATAAATTTAAAAATTGGCGGAATTGAAAACTGCTGTCACCAGCAACTCAAAAGATAAAAATATGATAATGTACCAAAATCTGGGCTCCAATAACGACATCCCTCCCAACCAGAAGCTAGTTGCAAATTCTTTATTTCAATTTTACCAGGTTACATGGAAATCAGGCGATAAGCTGCCCCTCGGCTCCCCCACCCAGCACAGCTCCGGGGACCCGACACGGGCAGCCGCTCAGCACCGTGACTGCTGACTGCAAATCAGACAGCAGCTCCCAGCCAGGGAAGAGCTGGACACCACGAAGTTTTCTTCAGGTGGGGCAGTGCCTAGCCCACAAGGTACCTGAAACCAGCTACTGGACCCTGAAGTGGCTGGAATAGGAGGGGGAAAAGGCGTTGGAGAGGGGCAGGTGGAGGTGAGGAAAACAAGCAGGGAGAATTACAGTCCCCTAGTCATCTTTTAATTCTTAGGTTCTGGATTATCTTCAACATGCAGGAGTATAATTACATCTATGTTTCATAAACTAGCTTTTGAGCATTACTCATCTGGGTGCTATACTTAAAACGTTCAGACATCTCAGATTTCCAGAGATAGGCCTGGTGGCCGGCACTTGTCTTGTTGATCTCATGAGTAAGCCATGCACTCTAATTTTTGTTTGGAAAACATGTTAGACTATAACAAAAACATTTGAAAGAAAGAATAAACCCATTCTATTTTTGTTTTGCTTCCACAGAAATTGTATGTCTATTTCAAATGATGAAAGTCTGTTGGAATTGCTAAGATGACAAAGTCTTTATAGACAAGTATTTGAAGCAATGTTCTTTTAAATACTTAGAGAGGAAAATATGGAATTATTGTATGGGTCCTGACAAAACCACTTGTCTAAAATCCCTCTGGCTACAAATTAAGCTGTTGAAATCCCTGAATGCTGAAAAAAATCCCAAGCAAATGTACTTATCCCAAGCACACTTGTGCTTATAATACAAGTGTAAGGCTAACATTGTTTATAAACACTTAGACTGTTTTGGGAAGGAAATTAAGAATAGGACATCTATGCACAGATAACCTATGTATTTATAGGTATTTAACATTTTAATAGCAAAATGGAACATCCTCTGGAAAAAATATAGCCCATTTCTTTCACAAATTTTAAACGTTTCATATTTTCCCGCAGTCTTAAAACATATACGATAGAACACTGTAATATAAGAGTATCTTATTCAGAAACTCAAGAACCTCAAACTAACAGGCTAGCTGGTGGTTTAGTCCCCCAGTGTCCACACTGCTACTTTTCCCGGGGAACCACGAGGAAACATGGCAGGAACAAAGAAAATGCGAGAAGCCAGTAAAGCCCTGGGTGAAGGAGCACAGCTGTGAAGTCAGACAGACCTGTATTTCAACAAGTCCCAATTCTTCTACTCTTGGGTTTAACCTATGACATTGCCACTATTTGACAGTTTTTGACCAATAAAAAATGGTCAGTTTACATGGCTAGGCCTACTGGCTATATGATTTGGGCAGCTTATGGACACTCTCTGAGCTTCCATTTCGTCATCTGTAAAATGGTGTTCTGGGTGGGGCTGTGATCCCTCAAAATTAGTATGTTGAAGTCCTAACCCACAGCACCTGAGAATGTGACCTAATTTGGAGAGAGAGTCTTTACAGAGGTAGTCAAGTTAAAGCAATGTCTTTAGGGTGGTCCCTAATCCAGTATGACTGGTGTCTTTATTTAAAGGGGAAATTTAGACCCAGTGAGACACTCAGAGGGAAGACCGCCGTCTACAAGCCAAGGACAAGAGGCCTGGAGCAGGTCTTTCCCGCACAACCCTCAGAAGGAACGAACCCTGCTAACAGCTTGATACCGGACTTCTAACCTCCAGAACCGAGACAGTAAAATTCGAGTATTTAAGCTATGCAGTTTAAGGCACTTTTTTATGGCAGCCCTAGAAAACAAGTACAAACTGGGATTATAGTTGGATCGACACCTCAGAAGGTGGGTATGAGAATTAAATAAAGATGATGCAGGTAAAATGTTTAGCACAGTACCAACTATATTATAATGGCACCCAAATAAATATAAAGCTTCTGCCCTGGCCGGTGTGGCTCAGTTAGTTGAGTGTCATCCCATACACTGAAAAGCTGCAGGTTCAATCCCCAGTCAGGACACACGCCCGGTTGCGGGTTTGGTGGCCAGTCGGGGAGCATACAGGAAGCAAGCGATCGACGTTTCTCGCTCACATTGATGTTTCTCTTCCTCTCTCCCGCCCACCCTTCCCCTCTCTCTAAAATCAATGGGCATGGCCTCTGGTGAAAATAACAGATGAATAAAAAACATAAAGCTTTCATTGTTATTACTGGAATGACAAGGGAATTCCCACCACAAACACAAAACTTTTCTTCTAGCCCAGTGCAGCATCTCTCGGCCCTGTGATGTACATACAGTCTCTTCTGAGCTGCTTCTCCCCTCTTTGCATACCGGGCCAGCCATGTTTCATTCTCAGGTTTCCTCTCAAATATCACCTCCCACACTTAGCCACTGCCTAAGGCCTTCTGCTCACACGCACTGTAGGAGCGAGTGCAGCCCTTTCCACACAGTAATGTAATTACTGATTTCAAATGAGAGTCCCATGTCCCGCAGGACAAGCCTTTATATTCCTCCAGAGCTCCCTCAGGCAGATGCTCATTAAAAGTTGAAGGAGAATCTCTTCACCACAGCGAGGGAAACTGGCCACACACACCATCTACAAACAAGCCCGCGCTCTAAAGCCGCTGTTAAAGGTTAGCGGTTCTCGAAGTGTGGTCTGGACACCGGAAGTATCAGCCTTTTGGGGACTTATTAGAAATGCAAATTCCTGGATCTTACCCCAGACTGACTGAAGCAGGAGCTCTGGAGTTGAGACCCAGGAATCTGTTTTTCAATAAACCCTCCGGGTGATTCTGACGCAGCTCAAGTTTAAGAACTCCTGTTCCGTGTTTCTCCAATTCAATGCGAGGAGCTTCGGCTGCTGGTGTGAGCTCCTCAAGTACTGCTACAGACTAAGGAGCCCCTAAGGGAGAAGGGACTGCGGAGGGGCTCTCAGGTACACAGGAGTAAAAGTTTGAAGCTTTCAATTACAATTCACTTTTTCTAAGCCCATGTTAAGGAATGACCTGACGATAACTCTAAGGTACCTAAGTCGCCCAAAAAGGAGAATCCATGTCTAGGAAGTGAGTCTCTGCCCAAACTCTTAGCATCCTTTCTGAAGGCAAAGAGGCGAAGATGACTTGGCGTGTCAGAAAAGTTGTCATAAAGCCCCTTGAAGTATCAAGAAACAAACACCAGGCAAATACTGCTCTCCAGACTCCAAGATTGAAAAGGAGGGCAGAAAAGGTAGGTGCTGATGATCAGAAACCTCAGGTCAAGGGCAGCGCCTAAGGCACCATCCTCTACCCATACCAGGCATCGCTAATGGATCCTAACATTCTTGCCCAACGAACTTGGCCTATGAATCCTTAGTCTGGGCAGCCACTACCAATTGATCAGAACTGGTCCTTGAGAAAAACCTGTTTACAATCTTAGTTTAGGTGTTCAGTCTTTAAGCTCTACAGAGTTAGTATAGAAACCAGCTAGTATTATGGGAATCTCACTGAACTTGGGAGTCAGGGGCTGTGCAATCGGGGAAATCATTTAAAATCATTGAATCTCAATTTCCTTATTTGCAAAAGGGAGCTGGTAATCCTCTCAGGGTTGTTCTGAAAATAAACAATATGGGTGATATGGGTGAAAGCACCTTGCCCAGTGCCTGGCAAATAAAAAGCTCTTAATAAATATTTGCTGGACTTGAAACTAGGGCAATGTGGGAAGCTCTGGAAAAATCCTCACCGCCCAACCTTGCCAGAGGCTAGTTCATCCTAGAAAGGCAGCCTTCAGTGTTGACATAGAAAAGAGCTTTGGAATAAGGCACTCACTTGGGAAACCAAACTGATGTGGAAGGGTGTGTGGCTACCAGTTCAGGAAGTGAGAACCAGGTAGGTATATATCAGGAGGGATTCTTCTTGAGTCAGAAAAAGCCTTCCCTCCAGCAGACAGTGTCAGCTTCAACCCTACTTTGTTCCATTCCATGCTGTCCCTCTAACTCATCTGACTCAATCAATAGATCCTACCTAGAAATCTTTTACAAAAACCACATCTGGAGTCCAGGGAAGTGTGTCTTCTTGTGTTTGGAACCTGTAAGAGCTCCATATAGATCATCTCATAGGCAAACCCATCCCCCGCCCAGTCGGATCGATGGAAACTGAGGACTTTCACATTCAAGTGTCCCTATTTGGACAACTGGACTCCAAGAAAGCCCTTGGTAAGTGCCCAGTGCCTGCCGTATGCTAACTAATTCAGCGTTATTAAACATTCCTTTTTTTTTTTTTTTTAACAGATGAAGGGTCTGCGGCCCCAAGAAATTAAGACATGTGCCACCCAAGGTCAAACAATCAAAAGGCAGGAGCGCTGGGGTTCGAACAGCTGTGTGCCCTTCACACTCCACTGTGCTCCAGCTCTGACGTGTGGTTGGAAGCCACCCCAGCAGGGACTTAGACAGACAGGAATGACTGAACGAGTGCATGGAAAGAAATTCCAACCCCCTTCCAGCCAGCTGTCAGAGACCGGTCTATAACCAGGGCTAAAAGTGTAACTAATAACAAATACATCCCAGCATCTGTCAAAATAAAATGTAATACCTTGTAAATCTCATTTAATTCGTACTTAAAATTGAATCAGTAAATAGATAATACTCACTCTTAATCTTTCCGCTAAAAGCTTGTACATAATTAATCTTTAGAAGCCAGTGTGACTGATTTCTTTTACATAACTGTGCTACCTCAAAGATAATGGGAAAAACATCACCTACTAGTATGACCTATAACTACAGATACCAAAATACCTTCGCATTTATTCTGAACCACAGGAGTTGAATTTATATGCTTTAGCCAGGAGAACCTCAATTCATATTCACTCGAAGTTGCACCTATCAATTCAGACCATAAATGCAGGTAAGATGTTTCAGTTCTATGGTAAATAGGATGTTACAATTACATTTTCTTTGATATTAAGCCATTTCCTTATTAGAAACATTGAAAATGGTGGCCTTGACGACCTCGAGGATATGAAATAATTTACATCAAATTTTGGCGGAGAAAGATTGTTACTAGATTGACGAGAGACCAAAAAAAAAAAAAAAAAGAAGAAAGAAAGAAAGAAAAGCAAAGCAAGTACCTGGTGAAGCAGGCTGCCCGCCAGCGGCGACCTGCGTTCCGTGGAGCAGCTCCGCCAGGAGGTGCGGCTGCGGCGCCAGTCCCACTCGCAGGGGGATGACAGTAATGTGGCACTCCTCACCCTGAAAAAGACGGTGCTGTTATAAATCCAACATGGTCATCCCTGGCATTGTGAGATCTTGAGAAATGTGCTGAAGTTCACCTACTGTACAATTCACCCATTTATGGTCCGGCTCTTAGTATGTTCACGGAGCTGTATAACCAAGCACCGCAACCCATTTTAGAACATTTTCCCTACTTCCAGAAAGGAAACCCCTTAGGCGTTACTCTGGATCCTCTAATTCCCTCTCCTCTTCACAGCCTGGCTATAAGCAATGACCAATCTAATTTTTGTCTCTATAGATTTATACCTCTTCTGGAGATTTCAATAAATGAACTCATATAATTACGTGATCTTTTGTGTCTAACTTCTTTGACTTAGTATAATACTTTCAAGTGTCATCCATGTTGTAGCATGTAGCAAAACTTCATTCCATTCCTTGGACAAATAATATTCTATTGCATAGATATATCATATTTTATTTATCGCTTCATCAGCTGATGGACATTTGGGTTGATTCCACTGTTGGGCTATTATGAACACGCATGCACAAGTGTTTAGGTGGACATTTTCATTTTTCTCAGCTCTCTACCTAGAAACGAAATTGCTGCCCCTGATGTTTTCACTCTTCAAAAACAGGAGAAAATGAGTACTCATGTGAGAACTGGCCTCTTCGGTCCACCTGAGGGCCAGCCTGAGGAGCAAGGTCTTGGAAGAGGTCACTTTTCAGGTTAAAGAAAACACTCAGCAGGTGGGAAAATATTTAGAGACAGCTTTTTTCTTCACTGTGGTAAAATACACTTAACATAAAATTTGCCACTTTAAAGTATACGATAGAGAAAACATTTTCAACTAAACGGGAATTCATTTTCATGGCCTTTATAATACTGGCTCATCTTTTCTGCGTGTGGTTTGCCCACAAGTAGAAAAGAGAGCAAACACTTTTCCTTTTTTACCCCTTATCCTAAGAACAAATATCCAAGAAATAACCCTTCTGGACATTGTTATTAATCCTGCATGTGCCTTTCCAACAGCACAAGGCAACCAGTTCACTTCGGGGCTGGGGTTGGGGCCGGGCCACCACAGCCTCCCGCGGGCGGTCACAGAGAACTCTGCCCGTGGGAGGGAGAATGCGGTGTCTTGCCACTTCTGTACCTACTCTTCTGTTTGCTAGACAAAGTGGTATTGTGCCGCGCGTGCAAAACACTCCCTACACAACGAAAGAGAAATAAAAGATCGTGTCGATTCTATTTGTACAGGCAGGGGACACATTTCCCTTCTCCAACATCAGCAGGAAATACAGGCATCGGCTACAGCGAGGCCATCTGGACGCCCTACAGAGCAAGCAACAGGATCAGGGCCCACCCCATACACAGTTTCTTTTATTACTTCCAAAGATAAATAAATGGCCAGCAAATCAAGATGGGCTCGGTTTTGGCCTTAACATGAAATTTTTCTACAGGTGTTGGCTCCAAAGAGAGAGTGCTTCTTTTATTAAACTGGCTTGCCTTTTAATTAAATCCATTTTCTGCACTTCTATGACACCCTCATTTTAACTTTCTCTTATAATATGCCCAAGGTTTTTGATGTGTACAAACCACCAATAACGAGCACCCATTTCTAATGTACAGCATTATTGACTAGGGCCACCTTTCAATTAAGAAAAGACTTGGGCCTTGACTGGCATGGCTCATCTGGTTGGGCGTCGTCCCTCATGGCAAAAGGTCGCCGGTTCAGTTCCTGGTCAGGGCACACGCAAGAGACAACGGATTGATGTTTCCCTCTCACATCTGTGTTTCTCTTCCTCTCTCTCTCTCCCTCCCCGTCTCTCTAAAAATAAATAAAATATTTTCCTTTTTTTAATTAAAAAAAAAGAAAAAACTTGGCAGGAAGAATTCAATTATATTATTGGTTTGCAAATGTACTAACAAATATGTGAAATTACTCTCAGGTAACATGAGTGAGAGCTAGAAAACTACAAAATTTTACAAGGAAAATCCATGGGCAGTTCAGTATTTTTGTGTTTGGGTGTCAGTTTCTTATTTATATATTTCTTTTCTTCACTCGTGACTATACTAAAACTGAGTAAGCATGCGCAAACGTTTGCTGCCCGACTGCTGCACCCTGGGCGGTAAATATGCACGTTTCTAAATCCTTCAGTGTCAGCTTCAGTGAACTTGCAACGTTCAGCCAACTGCTTGGTAGCCGGTGGTTTGGGTTTATCATGTGGCTGTGCTGCTTACAGAGCATAAGCCCAGGCACAGCCGTGTTAGCAGACAACAAGAAAAAGTACAAAAGAAGGAAAAAGTTGGCACAGAGTGAATTCCAGGATGTTTTGAAAACTGAATCATGACCTGATATCCAATTATGGTTGTTTTTTTTTAATTTGAGAGAGGAAGGTTGGGGGCGGGGGGGAGAGGAAAACGTGGGTTTGTTATTCCTTTTATTTATGCTTCATTGGTTGATTCTTGTACATGCCCTGAGACCAGGGTTCAGAGACACAACCTTGGTATATGGGAAGGACGCTCTAACCAACTGGCCTAGCTGGCCAGGGCCCCAGTTGTATTTTAAAATGAAAAAGTGGCTACTATTGAATTCTATACAGTATAACAAGGACAGCAGGTCCTCAAGCAATGTCATTTCTTTCTATCTGGTTTCATTATAATGTTGATTTCTTAAAAATGAATTCTGCCCTGACTAGTGTGTCTTGGTTGGTTGGTTAGGCATTGTCTGCAAAGCGAAGGGTCACCAGTTCAATTCCAGGTCAGGGCACGTGCCTGGGTTGCAGGTTCAATCCCCAGTCGGGGTACGTGCAAGAGGCAACCGATTGACGTTTCTCTCGTACATCGATATTTCTCTTCCTTTCTTTCTCCCTCCCTCCCCCTCTCTCTAAAAATAGAGAAATAAAATCTGTGTTAAAAAATTAATTCCCAGTAAGGGCCACTGTTTGTTGGAGTTTGCATGTTCTCACCACGTCTACATAGGTTTTCCCTGGGGGCTCTGCTTTCCTTCCATTTCCTTCCACAGCCCACAGATATGCACGCAAGGTGAATGGCAGGTCTCAATTGTCCCAGCCTGAGAGGGTGTGGGTGGCCCTGCAATGAAAGGGCATCCTGTCCAGGGTGGGTTCCCACCTTTTGTCCTGAGCTGCTGGGATGGGCTGTGGCCACCAGTGACCCTGAACTACAACGAGCAGATTAGAAAAGAATTCTCTGGTTTTCTGTTTGGTTTTTTTTGTTTTTTTTAATTCATCTCTCTTAAATGTCTGTGTAGTTCACATTTATTTCAATGTTTAATACAATATTAGAAGAGTTTTGGGACTTTATTGAGAAGTCTGGTAATGTTTTTTTTTAGAAGGCTGCAGGGAGAGAGAGAAACATTGATGTGAGAGAGAAACATCGATCACTTGCCTCCTATAACCGGCAACCTAGGTATGTGCTCTGACCAGGGATCGAACCTGCAACCATTTTGTGCACGCAATGGCACTCCAGCCAACTGAACCACCCAGCCAGGGCAAGTCTGGTAATGTTTCTGTGACCAGAAATATGCTAAAGGAACTTAAATCTTGTTTATATCAATTAGCCTACGGTAACACTGGTTTTGTTATACATAGTTTCACTTAAAGTTGCAGTTTCCAAAAAGTTATCAATGATATTAAGTGAGGACCTACTGTATATCGTAGTACTCAGAATACTTCTTGAAAAGAATGAAAGAGATAGAATTCTTGGAAGAAATATTGGCTTCACTATTTATTCCATCAGCCTAATAGAAATGCTCACAGGCAGATTTCCCCTGTGCAGAAGCACAGCCAAACACCTAACTTCTTACCACTGAGATGTCTAACAGCTGCAGGGAGGGGAGGTGTTGAGACTCAAAGACCTCAGGAAGATCATAAAGTTCAAGATCGAAAAAAGGTAAGTAGGCTATGATGAAAAGCATTTGTCTAGCTGCTTGCTCCTCAAAGTGTGGTTCATGGACTGAACCATTAGCATCATCTGGACCGTCCACTGGGCTCATGTGAGCTGACAGTGTCACCTGGAAGATTATTAAAATGCAGAGTCTCCACTATAACTAAACTATAACTATAACTAAACTATAACTATAACTAAACTATAACTGTAACTAAACTAAACTATAATATAGTTTAGTTATACTATACTAAATTATAACTAAAAAATTTAAATCTGCATTTTAACAGGCTGATTTTTATGCACATTCAAGTTTAAGAATTAAGACACTTTGCCTTTGAAAGATTTAGAACTGATTAATAAAATGAAGGTAAACGATAACCCATCTGAGCACACCCAGAAAGGAGAGTTTACTTCCAGCTTAGTGAAGGATATTAGTATGTCCAAAGGAATGCTGTTTCAGATAGTAGGAAGTAGTAAATAAAAACAAACAAACAGGAATCAGCAAAACAGTGTTTTGTCCATATGTATTCAGTATTATAGATACAAAAAAGACCTTGTTGTTCTGTGGCACAGTGCTGCTTAAGGGAATGTTCTCTTAAAAAACAAAACAAAACAAAACAAAAACAAAAACAAAAATACATTCACTTTCCCTTAATAAGGATCATGATGGAGCTCTAGCTGGTAGGGCTCAGTGGATTGAGCGCTGGCCTGGGAACCAAAGGGTCACCAGTTTGATTCCCCATCAGGGCACATGCCGGGTCCCCAGTAGGGGGTGCACAAAAGACAACCACATATTGATGTTTCTCTGCCTCTCTCCCTCCCTTCCCCTCTGTCTAAAAATAAATAAATAAAATATTTAAAAAAAATAAGGATCGTGATGGAATGAATAATTGGACTTCTGTTTGGCTTGACTTGGAGATGAGAAGCAGAGATGGTCCAACTTCAGACCCTTACTCATGGAAGTTGCTGGAAAAGCTTATCTCCAAAAAGAAATGAATAATTTGGTAATCGGCCCATCTGAATCATGGGTGTTCGTTTAGGGCGAGTCCCGTAATGAATGACCCTGAGCCAGAAACTAAGAGCAACCAGGTGCTAACCGGGGGCCAAGCCCTCAATCATGACTCAAATGAGGCCGAGTTTCACACTTGTAAAATTTAGAGGCTAAACGAAAACTAAGGAATGGTAAATATACGGGCCACATGCTGCAGCCCTCTGGTTCTCCGATTATATATCCAGAATAAACATTCCTCAACAATCGTGACATTCCCTTCCTGCTAAGCCCAGACTTGGCTTCGGGATTCTCCCTCACCTGACACTCTAACCAGCCTACATGTCAATTGGCTTTGGTGTCCCGTATGGTACCTATTTACTGTCCCTGACAAAACGTTCTTCCAGCTCTAATCACATCATTCCCGGGCAAAGGTCCAGGGTTACCGCATGTCCCATCTCCAGGGGCTACCCGAAGAACCAAAATTTGATCCTTGCAACGTGCTTTCCATAGTCCGCAATAAAGAACATTAACCCGCGTGGGCCCTCCTAGAGTTACCATGTGTCTCTTGGCCACTCCGCACATATAGACAATTTCTTCTACTTTTTAACAGAACAGTAACATGATAACAGTAACATGATAATAACAATAGCAATAATAATAATAATAAATAATAAATAATTCTGTCTCGGGATCCATTCTAAAGTATCCCTGTAATTTCTGAAAGAAATGTCTCATTTATTTCTAATAAAAACTACCTTTGACAGATAGGAAGAAAATGTACCTAAATCACATGCCTCAACAGCAGCACTACTGACAGTTTGGGCTGGATAATTCTTTGTTGTAGGGGACTGGTCTGTCTATTTTAAGATCTCTGACCTCTACCTACCACCTACCAGTAGCACCGGATCTCCAAGTTGTAACAAAAATGTGCCCAGACACTGGCAAATGTCCCCTAGGGGGCAAATCCCTCTGCCACCACACCCTACGCCCCAATTGAAAACCTAAATAATTATAGAAATTATCTCAGGGAGATTGACTATAGGTGATTTCCTCCTTTATTTTTCTGTATTTTCTAAACCTTCCCTAATAAATATAAATTGTTTATATGATTTTTATAATGTAGTGACTTTCTCCTTTTTAAAAAGAAATATTATTAGTTACACAGATACCTTGAGTTGACCCTTGGGCAAGTGCCAATGTGTGGCTCCCTCGGTTTTGAAAATTAAATTCAGTCCCTAAAAATACTACCACAAGGCACATTAAAATAAGCTTCTCCTCAATATGTAAAAGGTGCAAGAGAGGGACTTCACGGGGTAAAAAGTCAGAATTGAGGCCTCTAATCATGCAGAAAAGAATGTCTAAACTCTTCTTCATGGGGTAAATCAGTGGGGCTTTAGAAAAAGATGTGAAATAAAAACTGCTGTTTCAAGAAAAGTATTTACCTGAAAGATAGTCTACATACACACTTCGGTCAGAGAAACGCTTGCATTGTAAGAAAAAAATAAGGCACATTTACATTGCTAGGCCCTCAGGGAAATTTCCAAAATCAGAAAATTAAAATATCTGGTTGTAAAAATCAGCTCTAGGCTTCGGCTGCTTGGCTATTACACCAGGGATTTTCTAGAGTATTATTACCATTAATTTCGTTACAGGCTATTTTTAAATCCGTACGGGAAAGCCATATCCACCAAGCTCTCGACGAAGAACCCAACATTTATGGCCCTGATGACAGATGAAATGGCCCTCTAGGCCCCCGGACACCCGCCACGCAGCTCTGGCCTCCTCTGCTTACCCGGGGTGCTGCCAAAGGTTCACGTGTCTTCTGCTCTCAGGTAGAAGTTCCCTTTTGTTAAGAGGGGTGATACCAACTGCTGCTTCCAGAATAGCCATGTATTTTTTGTACCTCATCTTGTCTTTCTCTCTCACTACAAGGTCTTGCAAATTTCGGTCACCATTCAGCTGAAACAACTGAAGTAATCTGCAATACTGGAAGCTGGAAGCCGCTGCGCTTCTAGATGCTCTGTGATCCCTAGCCAGAACTGTTAAACTCCAGGTGGGGGGTCAGGGTGGCAGGCAGGCAGAGGCCAAACCACAGGTAAATAAGGAAAAGGATCACTCAGATTTCTGTGCAATGTCAGTATTAT
The DNA here is from genome assembly GCA_004026545.1 of Mormoops blainvillei. Classification (NCBI taxonomy): domain Eukaryota; kingdom Metazoa; phylum Chordata; class Mammalia; order Chiroptera; family Mormoopidae; genus Mormoops; species Mormoops blainvillei. Next base: position 48,687 of record PVJD01005818.1, on the reverse strand, counting down.
ATAAGGAATTTTGAATAAAGCACTAATGAAAATGATCTGCAGGACGACCGTGGTTCTAAACATAGCAATCTAAGGTACACTCCCCAATTAATCTGCACATAAATCTTTGAGGTCGGTAATCCTTCAAGTACTAATGGCGTAGGAGGTGATTTATCTCAAGGTCTGGTAATAATTGGTCCAAAAAGCCTGTGTGCCGCTGGTGAGCTAAAATCAGAAGCAGATTTGCTCATTCTACAAAAAAACCTGTCTCTAAAAGGCTGCACTTTGACAAATGAAGGAGGTCCAGTTTCATAGCAGTGCATTTTTAAATGTTATAAACACTTTGCTTGAGTCAATAGCAAAGACTGAGGACCAAATGCGTTTTAGATTTTTGTTTGTTTGTTTGAAATATATTTTCAATACCTCTAGAGCCCAACATGGGTGAGCTCTGCTAGCATGAAAATACATGGTTTGGAGATGTACAGAAACCAGCCCCTCCCTCTTTTTAGTAAGCGTCTCCCCTCAGCTTTGAGGATCTTTCTGGCCGGCTTTTCATGGAAGAACAGCTGGATCGTCTTGTCACCGTGGCCACCTAATGGGTCATGGTATGCATGACCTAGAATGGGTTGCCCAGTGTTCCCTGGGAAGAAAATATAACATTCAGAGAGAGATGCCCTCTCATTCGAGTTGCTAACCAGGGCTGACAGGAGTTAGGGCTATTGGCAGTCATGTCCCTCCCTCTAATAGAGAGGGTTCATCAGTAATAGTTTGAAAACCAGTCCCAATGGAAATGTGATGATATCGAGTTTCTGGATCCAGCTATGCCTAAAGCCACTGTCATCCAGGAGATCCCAAGTATGTGTTCATTAAATCTAAACAACTGGCACTTGGGAAATTTGGTTTTAGTTACATTTCTGTCATTTTGAAGTTCTGACTTCTATGCCTCCCTGACCAACTTATTCAAGCTATTTTTTTCCTATTTAATATGTTACAGGAGCTATACTGCTCCTTGTCTAAACAAATTCGTACATAAAGAGAAACTAAAATGGAAGAGGGAGTCATTATGTACCAATTCTGATTAACTTAGATACCACAGACAGCAAGTGCCCCAGACCTTCCCCCAAAACCCCCAAAATCTTGAACCTTCTACAAATTCTCTTTCCTCAATTGCAAATTTCTTTCTAGTTTCCTTTTTTTTTTTTTCTTTTAACCTGAATGCCCTAAGTCTCCAAGGTGGTCTCCAAAGTGAGGTGCACACATCAACAATCTTTGGGGTGTGGAAAGAAAATATTAAACCATCTATTTCCTTTTTTCTCTCATTCATTAAAATTTTAGTTTGAGTATTTATGGTTTTAAATATTCATGTTCATATGTACTTTGAAATCTAATATATATTAAATTACAAGAAGGTGTATAATTTATAAATCAATATACTCACATACATGGTAAGGTTCAGGTAGGACTGTGTGAGCAGAAAAGGTATAAAGGTTGGTAATTTAACGCTTCAACTGCTCCCTAAGCCTCAATCTCCCCATTTATAAGATGAAAGGCCCAAACAGGTGAATATAAGTTATGTTCCAACAACAAAAGACTAAGAGCTCCCACTTTGCTTGGCCTGATTGTACAAATAATCTGACCGCAATAAAGTGTCGAAACAAGGGATAAGTCATTTGGATTTGGACTACTTCATTTCCATAGTATTCATGAATATTACTCCCACTGGTTGCTCTGTAAACAATTAGCACCAGTTAGTCACAGGGATTCTTTTATAGGCTGAACTTGGTTGGCTACAGCTGCCATGGCTGAAGAAAGCTCCAGTGCAGCCCTCATGTAATCACACAGGAAGATGTAATTATACTTACACAACAGGCTTTGTTCTAACAAATTGTATTTCTAATGACGCGTGATAAAAATTACTATATAACCCTCTCAAATAAGAAATGAAGCCTGAGCTAAGAAAAAATATCCAGTTAAACTTGTTACCAGCTGGAAGCTGTTTTACTGCAGTGAAAGTGACATGATACTTTGTGAATGGCATGTTTTAAAGCTCCATTTTCTATAGGAATTTTTTATGCATTGAACACACACAACTCTTACAAAGTGGTTCTTATCTATGATGATCTCATACAAAACTAAAATTGGATCTTTCATTAGGAAAAGAATTCTGCCTCAGCAAATAATTAAAAAGAATCTCCTTTTCTCCCGTAAATGAGATTGTTCAGTTTTCTAATTTATTCATTTAAAAAAATTGTCATCTTTGTATGAACTGCTTCATAATACTACATAAGGACAGTAACACTGGGTAAAAATCTAGTCAAAATACCCCATCCAGATATGTAATTATATGGCATTCTCTTTATCATTCTAGAAGCTCTTTAGAAATATGTATTTCTAAATCAAACTTTGATTTAGAAAGTTTGCTTCAGGTAAGCAACTTGGTTGATTACCTGAGTTCTAGAAATTCTTTACAACTGCAACTCTCTGATTAAAACTTACTTAGCTACTTTTTAAAAAATTTAATGCATGATCCAAAATGTCTTTTATGTCAGGATGCTCAAAATCTGTGTCTGAATGATTAAAATAGAACATAAAAATTCACAGGCCAGACTGATGTTCTGTTTGAACTGATTAATTCTACTTTGTTTCTGCTGGAGGAAAACAATGGGCATCCTTCTTCACTGGGTGTTTTAAAGGCTCCTGTACTTTAGAACTATAAAAAGTGGAAATGAACTAATGCCACAAACAGGCTATTTTACAGGGTGTGGTCTGCTTTTCAGGGAGCCGGGGAAAAAAAAGCTTTACTAAAAGTAGAAGAGTCAGGAAAACAGCTATTTGTCTCTTTCTTTTTAAGCTCTAGTACAAATAAACCAGATGATTTTATGCAAGTCATTTCATTCCCTGGCTTAATGTCTTCATATATAATATATCTTTACATATTCACTACTCAGGTGACCCACTAGAACATGGTAAGGAGAGGCTATATGGTATAAAAGAATTATTAAAGAGTTCAAGAAGATTAGTTGTGGCTCTCCTAGATTCAAGCCCTTGTAGCCCAAACTAGCCCCTTCCCTTCACAGTCATCCTCAGAACATACTCACTACTAGGTTTAAACTATTACCTTGAACTGGACGCCACCAAGTCTGACAATCCAAGTCTATCCTCCCACTGAACCAAATAGATATATGAAATAACTCACTGCCCATCCCCCAGCAGCAGCCGCCTCTTGCCTTTTCCTGTTTCTTGCATCCTCCTGCTGGTTCTCCTGGCATGAGACCTTGAAGCCAGCCTCACCCATCCTGGTGGTGCCCAATCATACCAACCCCATATATGACAAAGGGAAAGACAGCTGTGGTTAAATGGGAAGGCTTTATTTGAATTCCACCTCTGCTGATTAACGCTTGTGACCTTGAACAAGTTACTTGACCCTTCTGAACCTATTTTATCCTCTGTACAACTGGAATAAGACCGCATCCCAGGGGTGGTTTTAATAATAAATGAGATGATGTATACTCATCAATGGATGTCATCTCCTCATCTCTTCCCTGCTTTCCTCCTGCCTCTCCCATCTGTCCTTCAGTTCCCAATACCTCTTTAAGAATTCTTCTTTAATCCTCATTTCTCTGCAGGCAATAACAAGGTGCACTTAGAAACGTAATGCTCCCTTGCAGCTACAACTTCATTCAACACACAGTGAAAGGACCAGAGTAGTCCAAGGGTGAGTGGTTTTGTAGGAAAAACAGAGATTGGAAACTAAGCTGGCTGAAAGGTATGGGGACCCAGGCATTGGAGTGAGTGACCGAACTCTTAAAAAGGAGAACAGCCCTGACCGTTGCGGCTCAGTTGGTTAGACATAGTCCCACAAAGCAAAAAGTAGCTGGTTTGACTCCAGGTCACGGCATAGGCCTGGGTTGCGGGTTCAGTCCCTCACTGGGGCTCATGCTGGAGGCAGCTGGTGGATGCTTCTCTCACGTCACTGTTTCTCTACCTCTCTTTCTCCTTCCCTTCCCCTCTGTCTAATAATAGATAAAATCTTTTTTTAAAAAAGAGGGGAACTTAGGGGTCTTGCCATCCAGCTCCGGTGGTACCTACCAACTGGGGAGGTTCTCCCTTACAATTTTTTCAGATTTTTAACCTCTGCCACAGAATAATTAAAAGCAAAAATTATTACAAATAACTATATGCCAACAAATTAGACAATCTCAAAAGGCATCTGATTTGGAAAGGAAGAAGTAAAACTGTCATTTATACATGACATGAAATTGTATATAGAAAACCCTAAAAATTCCACCAAAACACTATGAGAACTGATACATTCAGTAAAGTAGCAGGATACAAAATAAATATCCAGAAATCAGTTGCACTTTTATATACCAATAATAAGCTGTCAGAAAGGAAAACTAAGAAAACAATCCCATTTACAATTGGATCAATAAAATAAAATACCTAGGAAAAAATTTAACCAAGGAGGTAAAAGACTTGCACTGAAGGAAAAAAAGATCAAAGAAGATACAAATAAATGGAAGCATAAACTGTGCTCATGGATAGGAAAAGCGAACATTGTTAAAATAAAATGTTAAAATATCCATACTACCCAAAGCAATCTATAGATTCAATGCAATTCCTATCAAAATACCAATGGCATATTTCACAGAACTAAAACAAATAATCCAAAAACTTTTGTGGAGCTCCAAAAGACCCTGAAAGATACAGCAATCTTGAGAAAGGAGAACAAAGTTGGAGGAATCATGCTACCTGATATCAAACTATACTACAAGACTATAGTAATCAGAACAGCATTGTACTGGCATAAAAGCAGACATATAGATCAATGGAACAGAACAGAGAGCCCAGAAATATGGACAATTAATATTTGACAAAGGAGGCAAGAATATATAATGGAGTAAAGACAACCTATTCAATAAATGCTGTTGGGAAAATGTGACAGATTCTTGCCATAAAAATGAAGCTATACCACTTTCTTACACCATGTACAAAAATAAACTCAAAATTGATTAAAGACTTAAATCTAAGACTCAGAATCACAAAAATCCTAGAAGAAAACATAAGCAGTAAAATATTGGCCATTTCCTGTAGCAATATTATCTCCTCGGGCAAAGGAAACAAAAGAAAACATAAACAAATGGGACTACATCAAACTAAAAAGTTTTTACACTGCAAAGGAAACCATCAACGAAATGAAAGGACAACCCAAAGAATGAGAAAACATATTCACCAATGATATATCTGATGAGGGATTAATATCCAAAATTTATAAAGAACTCATAAAACTCAACACTAACAAACAATCCAATTAAAAAATGGGCAAAGGACCTGAACAGGCACTTCTCCAAGGAGGACATACAGAGGGCCAATAGACATATGAAAGGATGCCCAAGGTCACCAGTCATCAGAGAAATGCAAAGTAAAACCACAATGAGATATCACCTCATACCTGTCAGAGTGGCTATCATCAATAAATTCACAAATGACAAGTAAGTGTTGGTGAGGATGTGGAGAAAAGGGAACCCTCATGTACTGTTGGTGGGAATGCAGGTAGGTATAGCCACTGTGAAAACAGTGTGGAGGTTCTTACTTATGACCAGTGATTCCACTTCTGGGTACATACCCAAAGAAACCTAAAACACTAATTCAAAAGGATATATGCACCCCTACTTCATTGTAGCATTATTTACAACAGCCAACATATGGAAACAACCTGAGTGTCCATCAATAGATAAATGGATACAGAAGTAGTCTGTATATACAGTGGAATATGGTTTAACCATAAAAAAGAATGAAATCTTGCCATTTGCAACAACATGGATGGACCTAGAGGGTATTATGCTAAGTGAAGTAAGCCAGTCAGAGAATGATAAATATCATACAATTTCACTTATATGTGGAATCTAAAGAACAAAATAAACAAGCAAAACAGCAACAGGCTCATAAATACAGAAAACAAGCTGAGGTTTGCCAGATGGGAGGGACTCTGGGGAACCGGGTGAAAAAGGTGACGGGATTAAGAAGTACAAATTGGGAATTATAGAATAGTCATGGGGATGTAAAGTCTGGCATAGGGAATGTAGTCAACAATATTATAATAACTATGCATGATACCAGGCAACTACTTGAATTACTGGAGGGATCGCTTTGTAAATTATATAACTGACCACTATGCTATGCCCCTGAAACTCGTAGAAAATAGTATTAAATGTCAACTGTAATCGAAAAGTAGAATAAAAAAAAAAAAAAAAAGATGAGCTGTGACCATTAGGATCTGGAGGCCTACTGAAAGAGATGCAAAGGCCTTGAAGAGAAGCTGGGAAGACCCACGCTTCTCCTCAAAGCCAGATTCTGACCCTTGAAAAAAGGGTTCACGGCCATTGGTTGGGAGTGCGGGAGGCTGGACAAAACGTTCCCCTCTCACGAACAGAGATTTCAGACCTGAGACAAAGAATAAACAAAAGAGCCATGAAACCCCAGCTACACTAACTCAGGGAGAAGGCGAAATTAATGACCCTTCTTACAAGAAGGGAAGTAAGGTTCGGAGTTGAGAAACCTGCCCTAGGTCATGCAGCTCCAAAGTGGCAGAGCCAAAATATTCAAGCTACTACTCTGCTCTAGTGCCTCCCAGAGCGTGACCTCGAGCATCTAATGATCCCGGGTAGGGGGCGGGATGTGCTTCCGCTGAGACAGGAGGGTCTCCTGCCCCTTCCCTCAGATGCCCTCCTCTCAGCTTCAGCCTCTCCTCTTCCTTCTCTTCCTCTTTCCCAAATCTACTGTTTTCAGTGGATCCACATGTGGAGCTTGTGGCCAGAAACTCCTGCTCTAAGGGGCCCTGCCACCACCATCACCAAGCTGGCTTCCCACCAAGGGGTCACTGTCCTTCTTATTTTGTCCCGCACAGGCTGGGTTTTCCCCCATACGCCCTCATCCAGCAAATGAAAGTGAGTTAGCTCCTGCAGTCACCGAACTTCCACATGACCCTAATAGTCCAGGCCCTTAAATGGCACAGGCTCTTAAGTCATTTCATTTTAATTTTCCTATAAAATATTTCTAAATTATCTACATTTATTTTCAGTTTAAAAAAAAAAACCTCTCTTTTATATAATTGGTTCTATTTTTTCTAAAATTACAGCTTGATAGTATTATATAGTTAGGATATCTGTTACCATCACATAGTTATTCTCATTACATTACAAACTCCTTTTTAAAGAAAAGAGTTTATTTACTTACTTTTAGACAGAGGGGAAGGGAGGGAGAAAGAGAGGTAGAGAAACATCAATGTGTGGTCGCCTCTTGTGCACCCCCTACTGGGAACCCGGCCGCAACCCAGGCATGTGCCCTGACTGGGAATGGAACCTGTGTGTGGCTCAGTGGGTTGAGCGCCAGCCTGAGAACCAAAGGGTCGCTGATTTGATTCCCAGTCATGGCATATGCCTGGGTTATGGGCCGGGTCCCCAGTTGGGGGCATGTGAGAGACAACCACACAACGATGTTTTTCTCCCTCTCTATCTCTCTTTCTAAAAATAAATAAATAAAATCTTTAAAAAATAAAAATAAATAAATAGTGACTTTTAACTTAATGAGTCAGCCCAATATACCCTAAACAATGTTTTGTGTTTTGTGTTTTTGTTTTTTTTGTGAGCAGTTCAGTCACCAGACACATTTGAAATAGCAAAACACTTCCCTCTGCCAGTGGTTCAATACACTAAAGTTAAAAGAAAGGCAAAGAAAGTTTCTTGTTACTCTCAATAAATTTTAATTGACTTCAAAAAAATCATGCTTTTACAGGTCTGTCTCCCTCAGTACCCTATGAGGACATAGGATCATAAAGGGTAAGTGCGATGACATATTTGTCTTTGTACCTCTAGTGTCTCCCCCTGCTCAGGAACCAGCATGTAACAGGTACCGAACACTATTAGGGTTTACTTCATAATTAAGAGTCAGCAAGGTGTACTGACTAAGATATGCCGAGGTACTGGTAGCCTCTGATCCCCCTTCCTAGCCCCACCTGGAGGCGTCCCGGTGTGGCCCCCTGCCTGGCCAGTCCTTCCAGCCTCCAGTAGATAACCGCACGCTGCCCGGGGCATCGACATTTGGCCCGCCCGTTCCTCCCTGGTCCAGCTCCCCTCACAGCTGCTGCTGGACCGCGCTGTTTTCCTTGAGTCACTTCTCAGTATCTAATTATATATTTGTCTTTACCTGTTTATCACCTGTCTCCCCCTCTAGACTGTAAGCTCTAGTCTGAAGGCAGAGACCTATTCTGCTGCCAGTGCATCCGGTTCCCGTTCAGTTTTCTAGTCCAACCTAACGTTCATTCATTCCCTCCCTGGACAACCACTGAGCTCCTTCCTATCGGACACTCTGCTTGACGCTGGACACATAAATAATACCAAACCATCTCTGCCCAAGAGAATCACCCAGTCCAACAAAGTGACAATTTACTGCAACCCAGCACACTGTAATAAAGATGTGAGTGACTCTGGAACAGGGCTGTGACAAAGGAGAGAGAGGGCAATTCTGTCCGAGGATCTTAGCTTGGAAAAGTCTTCACAGGGAAGGTACTTGAGTTAGGCCTCGATAATATGAGTAGACATTCCCTAGGCTGACAAAAGGATCTGAGGTATCTCGAGAAGAAGGAAAAGTAACATCGAGAGCCAAAAAAGCAAAAACAACACGAGTGTTCTCGGACCTGTAGGCAGAGCCAGCTGGCAGGAAGGCAGCACACGGTGCACCTATAAGCCCAGCGCTGGGCGGAGGCAGGGGTGCCGTACGACATTAGGCCCTGCACGGACTGGGGAATGGCAGATGTCATTCCCTGTGGCTAACACATACTTCCTAGATGACACCAAACCATTATGTAGTGAACACGTGCACTGTGCCAGACACTGAGGTAAGTATCCTACAGGTATTACCTTGTTCGGCTCTTACATTAAGAAATGGATGTAAATTCTTCATTTTCAGATGAAGAAACTCAGGTACCAAGTCACTAAGTTGTCTGCCTGGGGCTACACAGGTAGTAGGTAGTGGAGGTATGATTCCTACCCAGGTTACAAAATTCATGCCTGCTGACACCCACTGAGCCCAGGTAGGCGTCGTGGAGCCCTTAGTGTGTCCTCACCGTAACAAGATGTAATTGCCTCTTTACTTGTCTCCCTGGAGAATGTGGGTGTCATGAGGGCAGAGACTTTGCTCTGCTGACCCTGTATCCCTAGCCCCTGGCATGGTGCCTGGCAGAATCCAGCCATCAACAGTGCATGTTAAGAGTGAATGAATGCATGAATGAACAGGGCTTTGAACTCTGCCAATGTGTACTCTTGCCCTTCTTCTCTGTCCCTGTAGTAAAGGAATGCCGCTTGTCCTGAAACCAAGATCTGAGTGCGAAACCTAAGTCCACTTCTGCCCTCCCCGGTGTTGGTCAGAGGGATCAAGGCTCCTTCAGCACCAGCCTCGGAAGCTGCACAGACAGACCCTTCCCCAGGGCGGGGTGTCCACCACCACCCTCTCTTTCCGTTCTCATCCCCGCCTATGCACAGAAGAGCTAACATCCTTTGAAAGCCTTGCTTACAGGGTGGTCCTTGGGCTGACATCTGGGAACCTGGATTTTGGGAAGGTTCTCACCATTCCCGGGACTGACAAGAGTGGCTCCCTGTCCCTAAGCTATTTGCACAAACAACGTAGTCTATGATAAACACCTGCTTCCTTCTGGGGGTCTGAACTTTTGGTACATACTATGCCGAGGATGCCAAAGTAGTAAGTCCCCAGAACAAACCCTGGGTGCCAAGTCTCTGATGAACTTCCCTGGCTGGCAACAATTCACACGTGTTGTCACAACTCGTTGCTGTTGGAATTAAGCATGTGCTACGGGACTCCACTGGGAGAGGACGCAGGGAGCTTGTGCCTGGGTTCCTCGGACTTCACTCAGTCTTTTCCCCTTGCTGGCTTCCCAGGAATAATCACAGTGGTGGGTACAACTGTATGTGAAGTCCTATGGGTCCTCCTAGAGAATCATTGAAACTGGGGGTGGTGTTAGGGCTCCCGAGGCGCTGTCTCTGCACAGACGCAGGATTGTGAAATACTTCCTGTCTGCGCGATCCTGTCCACCAACCAGAGGAATCACACCCAGGGCCTGCAGGGTCCAGGCAAGAATGGAAAAGTGTGCAACCAGCTGAGAGAGACTGGGGGCAACAGGCGAGTCTAAAGTAGGCAGCTGCTCTCAACTCCGCACCACACCAGCAGGTCCCAGGCAGAGCTGGGCAGTTAGTTTACAACCACAGATGTTAAACCCTTTCACTCTGCTAACAACAAGTGCCCCCAAAGGATAACTGAGAAGCCCCTGGTGCAGGTTTTGCACTTTTTCCAAAACCCAGGAGAAATGCCTTACATCCTCAGATAAAATGAGGATTCCTTTAAAATAAAATATATAACAAACTGTGGGGATGTTTGTCCCGACTTTTTGAAACCATGGGAAGAGCAGGATACAGCTCTGTTTCGGCGGCTGGAACAGCCGTGGGCCTCCGCCCTTCTGGATTCGTTTTCTGCAGTGAACTTGACCTTCATAACATGGGTGGTCAGCATCCGCTCTCGGAATCGGCTTATATAAGTTATGCTAAGGAGACCAGACACACGGTAGCTGATATTAAATCTGCTGGTTTACAAAGCTCGGCTTGATTCTAGGTTGATGATGATTAGCAGTGACAGGCAAGAGGAAGGAGAGTCATGCCTCCAGGACTGTGGCCTCTGGACTATCTTATGAAGGAAAGTCCACACTTGACCCTGTGGCCCCAGGCAGCACATCCCTCTGCCAGGTAACACTGGCCTCCCTAGAAGTGATGGAAAGGTGAGGCCAGCACAGCTACCGTACCCACTATCCAGCGACAGCCCAGTCCCTCCTCTGCAACCAACAACCCAGGCACATCCTCACTCCAGTTTACAGTGGGCGGGGCCCTCACTGGCCTTGGTGTCTCATAACCTCCACCCATTCCTTCCCCATCTCAGAGGCTTTTTTATTCCAGCCGCCCCTCCGCACCACATCCCTACATTTCAGTCCTCAGCACTTGTCTATGCCCCCTGCCTCAATTGTACCCGCTTCCCTGGTGTTACCCAGCTCCTGTATGCACATGATGCCCAGGCCAGCCTCGAGCCTCATCCCTTCCCTCACTCTTGCTCTGGTCCTACACTTCCAAATGCCTCCCAGCCACTGGCTCTCCTGGTGTGATGCCCAGTCCCGCAGCATCGGCATCTCCTGGGTTCTTGCCACAGGTTCTCAAGGGCAGATTCTCAGGCTCCCACCCGAGACCTACTGAATCAAAAACTCTAAGAACTCAGGGTGTGGGGCCAGCAATGTGTGTTTTAATAAGCTCTCCGGGGGATGTGGATACGGGCTAACGGCTGAGAACCACTGACTCACACGCCTCCACTTGCCTATCCCATGGCTGTCTCAAACAATTCTCAAAGGTAAGTGATATTCTTTTTCTAAATCCAGCTGATTTCCCTATTTCTCTTAATACTGCCTACATTGACCAGCAATATAACATTAAAATAGTACAACCCAAGTGAAATATAGTGGGCCTCCAAATGCAACAGGTATTTAAAAAGTCCATTGTTGATTTGTAATTGTAGGCATGAAGATAATTCTCTGCATGACCGTAGAGAAGAAAAAAAAACCAACACTGCCAAGCAGCTTGAAAAGAAGAACATAAATGTTCTAATGCATGCAAAAATGTCCAACAGTCTACCTCCTGTTTTGGAGTACATAAAAGTAAAATAAAGAATACCCTAATAACATGATTTTAAAATTATATTATTGTATATTTTAATAAGTAGAATGGACAAATGTTAACCAATGCAAAATCAAACAATATTTTTAAGTGTTTAAAATTCCACCATTGGCATCAATGCATTTTTTGGGTATGTTATTAACATCTGAGAGAAGCATGCTTTTTTTAGTGGGCATTAAATCAGCATGTAGAATAATATGTCCCTGCCTGCCTACTTACTCCCCTTCACCTCCAAGAAGCTATGTGTTCATAAATTCTTTACTCAAACACTTTGGAACATAAGGTACTATAACACATGCACTAGGCCAGGTCCTAAGGCAAATAAAAAGATGAACCAAAACTGAAGTGAATTTCAAAAGAGCAATGGGCTCAATTTACATTTTCAGTTTTCTTCTAAACCACTGAAACTAGGGAATCTATTCAAAATTATTTCCTCTTTATTTAATCTTCCCTTAGAAAAGAATTTTTTAAAATCAGGAAAGACTGGCCTTATAAATAAGCACATGAAAAGATGTTCAACATCAGTAGCCATGAGAGAAGTGTGAATGAAAACCACTTCAGGACTTCCAGTCAAGATGGCGGCATAGGTAGACATGGCCCACCTATTCACAAAATTGTCACATCAAAATTACAACTAAAATATAAAACAAACGTTACTCAGAACCATCAGATATCAAGTGGAATGGAAGTCTGACAACTACAGAATTAAAGAAACCACATCTATCAAGACTGAACCAGCAAACTGGTGCCATATCCAATACAACAACACTGTCTGACCCACCTTGGAGATCCTCAGAGACTCTACCACACCCAAGCTGCTTTTCCATATGAATGGCTGGTCTTAGCTCTTGCTTCTAACTTCCTAAATCCTATCAAACAATTAACATTGGGCCTCAGTGAGGCCCAGGCCCAGCACTAGCAGCAGCCAGCCTAAACTCACAGCTTGACTTTGCTGGGAAATCTCCAAGGTCAGGACAAGTAGCAACCATCTCAGATAGCTCTATAGCCCAGGTGGGATGGCCTCGGGCAAAACACAGGTGTGGGCTGACCTTGGCCTGCATCACCTGGGAAACTGCAGAGCCTGTGCACCCAGTGGACAGTTACAGACCATGTCAGAACACCAACACCTGCCCCTGCACAGCTGATGCTCCACGGAGGGCGAAGGTTCGTGGTCAGTGGTCACAGCCAATCCTTGCAGCTGACAGGCCTGGGTAAATCCCTCCCATTGATCTGCCAACAACAACAAGGTTCTACTACAAGAGGGGGGTGTATTCAGTCCACATGAAGGATGCACCTTGAGTACCCTGCTTGGGTGATAGTGGAAGGTGTGCCTACAGGACATCTACTACATTAGGCTACACTACCAAGACACGAAGTCAAAGCAGCTCTACCTAGTACATATAAAGAAACACAGGGAGGCTGCCAAAACAAGGAGACAAAGAAACATGGCCCACATGAAGGAACAGATCAAAACTCCAGAAAAAGAACTGAATGAAATGAAGATAAGCAATCTATCAGATATGGAGTTCAAAACACTGGTTATAAGGATGCTCAAGGAACTTAGTGAGGACCTCAGCAGCATAAAACAGATCCAGCCAGGAACAAAGGAAATACTGATTGAAATACAGAACAATTTACAGGGAAACTACCGTACAGTGGATGAAGCTGAGATTCAAATCAATGATATGCAACATAAGGAAGCAAAAAACAACCAATCAGAACAAGAAGAAGAAAAAAAGAATCCAAAAAGAGGACAGTATAAGCAGTCTCTGACAACTTCAAGAGGTCCAACATTCCCATCATAGAGGTGCCAGACAGAGAAGAGAAAGAACAAGAAATCGGAAATCTATTTGAAAAAATAATGGCAGAAAATTTCCCTAATTTGGTGAAGGAAATAGACATGTAAGTCCAGGAAGCACAGAGTCCCAAACAAGATGGATGCAAAGAGGCCCACTCCAATACACACCATAATTAAAATGTCAAAGGTTAAAGATAAAGAGAGAATGTAAAGCTGCAAGTAAAAAGAAGTTATTTATCTACAGGGGAGTTCCCATTAGACTGTCAGCTGATTTGTCAAAAGAAACTTTGCAGGCTAGAAGGGATTGGCAAGGAATATTCAAAGTCATGAAAAGCAGGGAACTACAGCCAAGCTTACTTTACCCAGAAAAGATATCCTTTGGCATCGGAGGGCAGGTAAAGAGCTTCCCAGACAAGAAAAAACTGAAGGAGTTCATCATCACCAAACCATTATTATATGAAATGTTAGAGGGACTTATTTAAGAAAAAGAATACAATCAAATCTATGAACAATAAAATGGCAAAAAATACAAATGTATCAACAGTTTAATCTAAAAAACAAACTAAGCAAACAAGAAGAGCAAAGACAGAATCATGGACACAGAGAGTGTTTCGATGGTTGTCAGATGAGAGAGGGGTGTAGGGGAATAGGAGTAGAGGTGAGGGGATTAAGAAGTACAAATAGGTAGATACAGAATAGCCATGGGGGTGTAAAGTACAGTATAGGAGATGCAGTAGCCGAAGAACCTATACACATGACCCAGGGACGTGAACGATGGTGGAGAGATCGCCTGAGGGAGTGGACGGTGCTGACCGGAAGGGGGAGAGCAGGGAAAATCAGGACAACCGTAATAGCATGATCAATAAAATATAACAAAAAAAGAAAAAGAAAACCACTTCACACCGACTAGGGTGGCTAAAATAAAAACAGACGGGCAGCAAGTGTTGATGAGATGGTAGAGAAATTGGAAACCTCCTACACTGCTGGTGGGACCGTAAACCGAAGCAGCCACTTTGGAAAACCGTCTGGCAGTTCCTAAAAATGTTAAATACACAGCGGAACACTTGCAGGTATGTATCCAAAAGAAATGAAAACATATGTCCACATAACTAGTACGTGAATGTTCACACAAGCATCAATTAGAATAGCCCAACAGTAGAAATAATCCAAGTGTCCATCAAGAGATAATTAAACAAAATGCGGTATACATACAATGGAATATTATTTGGCAATAAAAAGAATAAAGCACAGATACACACAACAATGGAGATAAACTTTGAAAACATTATCTTAAGTGAAAGAAGCCAGACATACAGTATCTCATTTATATAATTCCATTTACAGAAAATGTGCAGAATAGACAAATCCATAGATACAAAGTAGATTAGTGGCTGCTTTGGGTAGGGGACGCAAGGGATTGGGAGTTGCCAGTCAAAGGGGGTGACAGGTTCGTAGAGGAGTTCTGTAGGGCAACAAAAATGTCCTAAAATTAATTGTGGTAAATATACTCAGAACCAATAAACTGTACACTTTAAATAGGTAAATTGTATGTATGTGAATTACATCTCAATACAATTTTTTTTTAAATGGCCTAAAGCTAGAAGAGAATTATAAGCTTGGTTAACTAAAAAGTGTTTGGTACCTCCAATGTGTGACATTTTCTGTCTCCTTCACACTGTAAATTTCTCCCAAATGACAATAAAGATAGCTTCTTATTATCATTTGACAATTTCCAAGCACTTTTACAAATAAGGCCCTTTTCAGCCCTTCCTGCAATCTTAGAGGAAGATAAGTATCTTCCCTTAATTTCGCATTTCGGGATGTGGTAGCTCCGAGTTTATGAGGTTTACTCCTGCCGAGTCCGCTGGTTGGAGGAGATGACAGTTCTCCCCGTGCCCTTTCGCCTACGCTGTACAGCATCCTGGCTGCCAGGTAGAGACTGTCAAGCCAATATGCAGAGATGGCACAGCTGACCAATCTCAATCAGGAGAATGCCCAGCACTTGCTTTTTCTGGGAGCTGGACACTAACGCTACATTCAAGCCAAGTATAATCACTCATCAGAGGTCCTGTGGTACCTTATGTTCCAAAACAGATTAATAAATACATAGATTCTTGGGATGAAGAAGAGTTAGCAGGGAGAGGTTTATTATTCTACATGGAACACCCATGGTCTAGAGTAGGAAGACCCAGGTTGGCTTCAGTTTTCTCATCTGTAAAATGAGGGGAAAAAAAGAAATACCTCTCTCAATGTCATCGTGAAGGTTTAATGAGAATATAGCTGAAAATACGTGATGCACAATCGGCAAGCAACGAATATTTGCAGACACTAAATCAAGCAGTCCAACACCATGCTCTCCCCTCTGGGGCCCAGGAGGTTCTTCGGGACATTCGGAATTCTAAACCTTGGGACGTGAGAATGATGGCCCGTACCAGAAGGTGTTGGTTTGGTTTGGCAAACCTGAAACAGTGGTTGTCTCATTTTAGTGAAGAATTCATTATTAATTTTATTTCATGTTTAATGTGAAATTTTGTTCTCTTGTATCTTCAGGTTAATTTTCCAATACCTTAGTTTGTGTGTGTGTATGTGTGTTGTTTATTTGAGTGACTCCCATATCCAATTACATATCGGAATCCCCAAAGGTGTGATTAAATCCACAGATTCCAATGCAGGGATTCTCGCTCATTCGGTCTGGAGTAGTTGGGACAGTTTCCATTTCCAAGTGATTCTCAAGGCATCACTGAATCACTGATAAAACCATCCACTGGGCACTGTCTAAGGAATTTTTTCCCCTTGCGTGGACTACAAAATAGCATTCGTTCACCAAATAAAGCCCTGAGCTAGATAGCTATTTGAGAAGAAAACATCATAAACAAGGGGAAACCTTTTCCCTTTTGCCTCACTAGAATGAAAAGGAAGTAACAATATGAAATTATGGGAATGCAAGGATCTCCTGAAGTGGGAGAATTTTCTGCCAAATCCTGCCCATTTGAATGACCTTCATTCATTGTTTCAAAGGGACTTTTCAATCAACGGAAGCTGTAAGGCTTATTATCCTTCCTACAAGCTGATAGGCTTATTGTGATGAAAGTCATGCTACAAGAAAAGTCAAGAGTCTTAGAGAAAAAATAAGCCAGGAAGAATTTGAAGAATTTGGCACTATTTGGTTATTTACTACCTCTTCCCAATATCCCTGGTAGCTTATGGATTCTGAACCACGTTCTCAATTTATAACAGTTACTCTCTTAGATCATAAATGAAACCATTTTTATTAGTTCACCAATTCACATTTATGTTGTCATCAAAAAAAGTGTTCTCAAACAACAAGCTGGACTATTTTAAGCAGATGCAAGCAGATGACTTTCATTATTACAAGGTTTTTCTAATTTACACAAACATTTTTACAACTAGAAATAATGTCATTGGACCATTAAGCTCATTTAACGTTAAAACTGAAACAGAATAGTCTGGGATATTTTAGAAAATTATTTCAAATCTTTCTTAAATCTTGCAGTGCCCTCGCCCTACACATTAAGCAACAACTATTTTTCTTAAGGTTTACTCTGACTACTTTCAAAAATGAATTTGAGTCAGTATTAAAAAAACAAACAAACAACTAAACCCCAAATAAATAGGCCATCTAAAATAAAGCTAGCAAAAGCAGAGAGACAGATTTTACCAGGCTTGGTAAACTAGTGCAGTCTGAGCCCTTGATTGCTCCAGTCCTCTCCAGCCAAACCAAGGGGACCCTCATGGGTCAGGCTGTCACTATTAAAAAAAAGCAAGTGCACTCTAAGAATCTGGAACTAGCGTGTCTCGTCCACCAAGCCAGAGACCAAGGAATCTCCAAATGTTTATATTCTGTGAACATGATTTTACTTTTACTTTATATTCCTGACCTACCTTTTTTGTAGCCAACTAAAAAAAAAGAAAAAAAATTAAATCTCCAGGAGCTCAGAGGCTGGAATGAAGGAGAAACGGAGTATTGTTTCATGGGGACTGAGTTTCTCCATGGGCCGATGAAAAATTTCTGGAAATGAATAATGGAGATGGTTACACAACATTGTGAACGTACTTAGTGCCACTGAATGGTACGCTTCAAAATGGTTAAAATGGTAAATTTTATGTTGTGTATATCATAATAATAACAGCAAAAGAATAAAAGTACGGAGAAACAAAAAACTCACAAGCTAGTATGCTAATCACATGTCCAAATCTTGCAAGGAGCCTGCCACCCTGGGGTGGAGGGACTGTGACCCACCAGCTGCAGTGTTCGTCCTGGTCTAGCAAAAAGATTCAAATGTAGGACTGAATGAAAATGTGTTGTAAAGTCTCTTCCTTACACCGAACGGAAAACCTAGACTAGTGTTTCTGAAACGTTAATATGCAAATGATCCCTTTGGGATCTTGATTCAGCAGGTCAGGGTGGGATCTAAGATCCTGTATTTTTAACAGGTCCCCAGGTGATGCCGCTGCTGGACCGTAGACTTCGCTTGAAGCAACACGTCCTCAGAGCACTTGAAAGTAAATGTCACTCTATCAGTCTAATCATCTAGAACTAGGTCCTCTCACTGGGACACAGAGAGTTGATCATATCTTTCAAGGAAATTGGTTAAGGACTTAACTTACCAACCAATCACCGTTAGTAAAAATGCACTGAGAAACTTGGATAGAAGGCCTGACTGAAGGGGGCTTCTAAGAGTAACCACCCACCCGGAGACTAGGAACCAGCTACAGACAATAAGAACAGTTGACAAAGAGAGAGGCAGCGTTACAGAAAGCCCTCATGCAGACTTCAAAACAGTCTTGAAAATACCGTTCTCAAGCGCGAAGAATGCCTGGAATTCAGTGGCCTTTATCCAACATAAAGATTTCCAACTCAGTTTTGACTGAGTTCCCTATAGAAGAACCTTGCAATGCAGCCCTAGAAAACTGACAACGCCCAGCAGCATGTTCACAAAGCTCGGCCCCTCCCTTACAAATAGGTCAGAAATAGGTCAGAAAGTGCAACAACAACAAAAAAGCGGTTTCTCCTAAATTTTGTGCGCCGGGGGCACAGCTCTGAGGGCTGCGCGGGCCAGCGAGCATCACCGGGGTTGTAGTCAGCCTCTTAGGTGTGCGGAGTTTTCAAGCCCCGCAGCTGAAACTCAGCGGGCAGTTCGTCAGCCCTACCTGCTTTCAACTAACCCTCGACCTGCCTAAACCCAAGGCACTAGCTCCCGCGCCGTCCAGATAGTGCCGCCAACGGTGGCAGTGCCAACAGAAACTCAGAGGTCCTTTAAATCTGGTTAAAGAGAAGCTCAACAGGAAGTGAGACAATTTCCATCCCTCGGGGGAGATGGCGCAAAAGTTCGGGCAGGAAAAAGAAAGTGGCTCCTAGGTACCTGTAGTGGCCCCAGGTACATGACCGCACTCACTTCCAAACGATTCTCCAAGAGAAACCCTATGATGCGTTGTCGTCCCCCAGGGGGGGAGAGAAAAGCAAAAGTCAGCTAAGCATTCCCCAGAAAGGAAAAAAAAATCAATGCTTAAGCAGACGACAAGGTAATCGAAAGTGGGGCGGGGACATCAACTCGCATTTACTCGAGCTGTCCCTCGCCTCCGTCCACACGGCGGATCAAGGGCGCAAGCGCTCTGTCACACCCGGCAAATCTCTCCCTTGCCAAAGTTGGGGCAGGAGGAAGGTTTCCTGGCGACGCCAGAGTCAGGGCTGCCGCGCCTGGGGCGGCTGTATTTAAGCGGGACGGCAGACAGCGCCGGGACGCTCCGTGGGCGCTCCCGGGCCAGGGAGGGAGAGGGCGGAGGGTGCAGTACTCGCCTGGAGGCGGGTGGCGGCTGCGATCGGCGGAGTCGGGCGCGGGATGCCGGGCGGCTCTCGGCGCTTAGGAGCGCTCCACGCGGCGCCGGCTGCTGGGCCGCTGTCCCCTGTGCTCCCCGCGCGCGTCGCTGGCGGCGCCTGGCCCGAGCCGGACAGCAGGAGGCTGCCCCAGGAATGGGCGGGCTCAAGTGGCCTCCGCGGCCGCTCCTGTGTATTATTGTTACTCAGGCTATTTCCTGTTTGGAGGTTTGGGAGAAATAAAAAAATATATCCAAGGTGGGGCGCAGAGGGCGTAGGGCGGCGGCGAGCCAGAGAGTGGCGGCTCAGAGGGGACGAGGGTGGGCAGCGGCTGCCACCTGCTTCCTCCAGACCCCGAGGGAGGAGACTCAGCTTATTGTAGCGTTACTTTGGATTGTCTAGAAGGTCCAAGGGGAGCCTCACACGCCACAGGGCGGTGGGGCAGGAGCTGCGGCCGCAGGAACCGCCTAGTCACTCCAGCTAGAGCGCCCACTGCCCTGCCCTCTTCCCTTCTCTGCAAAACTGCGTTGAGCTTTCTTCCCGCGTAGGGAGAGTGGAATGCGTTGTGCTTCTTTCATTTTTTCTTACCGGGGACAGAATCCACAACCTTGGCGGATCGGGAGACGCTCTAATCAACTGAGCTACCCGTTCAGGGTCCTGTGCTTCTTTCTTAATTCGTGCCCAGGTCGGCTTTCTAATCCTCTCCTGGGTGGTGCGCTTGGAAGGGGGCGGTTCTGGCACTCCTCGAAACACTATGGGAGGGATGTTTGTGGGCCATCGTGTGTGTATGTGTGTGTGTTTTCGGTGGTGTTGGGGTCTTTATTTTGTTGGCGGGAGTGGATGTGAAGCAGGTTAATGATATTGGTGGAAAAATTAACTTTTATGATCAGCTTCCGTTCCCCTCCCCCACCAACCTCACCCTTAGCCGGGATCGCCGGGCCTGAGGCCCTAATCCGGAAATACCGGTTCCTCCCGCCGGGACAATAGGTAAGAGTGGGCGTGCTAACCCGAGAGTGTAACCTTAGTCACAACCGGAACACTGCCCAGCCGGGAGGGCGTTATCTTCCTAGTGCCCAAGCCTGCACCTGGCAAGCAGGTGCTCCTTTCACTTAGTCTTGTTAAAAATCCTGGGAAGGTGATGGGGAGTTACTGTTTTAATGCGTGCAGAGATCCAGTTTGGGTTGATGAAGTTCTGGAGATGGATGGTGGTTCTAGTTGTACGACAGTGTGAATGTACTTAATGCCACTGAATTGTATGCTTTAAAAATGGTTAATTTTATGTTATGTATATTTTACCACAATAAGAAAAATTCCTGGCAAGGTCATCCCCTCATTCATTCTAGACAACTTTGCTTATGACTGCCAAACTCCTCTTCCCTCCTCCCTACAGGAACCGTTGCCAGAAGTAATGGAATGAATAACAGTGCTTGTTAGAAAACTCAGGTTCATTTACTTTAGACTTCTGAGGGTACCTGTCAACAAATTAGTTCAGGAAGTGGGTAAACTGAGCCTAGAAGACAGTACGATTTTTAAAAAGATGAACAGTAGTTTGTCAAAAACAAAGTGCTAGCAAGATGATCCAAGGTGTGTATAGTATGTCACTGTTTACCTAAGAAAGTAGGAACACAAACATACAGGTGTTTGCCTTTTTTTTTTTAAATGGAAGGATAAATAAAATAGTTCCCTATGGGAGCCAGGAAAACGATAGAAAGCACAAGAATGGAAGCTAGAGTTCTCTGACTATATCTTGTTTTGTAGATTTGACTTTGGAATGATGCAAATTTTACATAATTATGAAAAATTTAAAAAGCAAAATTCAACAAATGAATGTAGTTATCAGTCTGGTGTCCTACCCATGGAAAGGGAAATTATATCAGATGACTTTAAAACACAATTATTTGATTCTACATCCCTCAGGTATATATTCTAAAGATGAAGAGAATGTTAAAAACAAACAGATTGCTTTTCAGTAATCATCATGTTAGTAGTAAGTAATTATGTTAATGTTCTTAAGAATTAAGTTTTTCAGTATAAAAGAGATCAATATAAAAAATCAAAGAAGCCAAGCAATATTAAATTGGAAGTAGAATTAGCATTTAGAAGTCGTATTTTTCTTGAAAAAAAAAATCAAGGTCTATTTACTCAAAATGCCAGTCAAACAATTACTGACCTGGTATACGGTCACTTGCATCAAGTTCTAGGAGGCCTCTGTCTAATTCATCATGCAGGAACAACCTGAAATAGCCTTATCTCCTACCTACCCCCAGTGCTTTGCTAATACCAGTGCAGGTATCCGTGGAAACTTAGTGGGTGGTGACCCATACATCGCCACCCTCAAGGGTCTGTGAGATAATGCTCCATGTTCTGAACTTCTACCAGTGGAGGATAGAAGCTGATAAATAAATATTTCCCCTCCCTTTCCCCACCAAGATGACCTAGCCCGAGACCCAGCCTGTATCACTTCTCAGAAATCAAGTCACACAGAATTGACCAATCAGGTGCCTGAAGCAGCAGCCTACTGGGTGAGACTCCCCTGAATTGGCTCTTTCTGCTTCCCCAGCCCTCACTTCTTTCCCTAGCCCCTCAACCAAGCCTGCCTCTCAAGTCTCTGCTTCCTTGGAAACCCAAGCTAAGACCTGTACAAACTTTATGTCAGAATAACTAAATAGTTGGTGAGAAAATTATTCTAGCCAATAAATAAGGGATGGCAAAATTTGAGTATCAGCATTTTCCAAAACCCCAATAAAATAATGGACCAAGGCAGTGGTCATCGATGGCCACTAACATCACAGAAAAGATCACCAGACATTATGTGCCATCTGATGGAAATACACAATGCCACAGATGATGCAGTCTTGCCCCCCCAAAAGGCCCCTGAGTCTGATCAAGCTTCTAGATCCAACTGCCAGTTTATAGGAACTGTTGGAATAGAAGAATGTGTTAAACAACACTACCACTGGGGTATGAACAACAAAATCCAGAATGTGGAAAACTCAAAACACAAATGACCCACTTTCCTCAATAAGTAGCAAGGCATTAAAAATGATGTAGGGGAGAAAACTTTAGATTCAAAGTCCAAAGTAATGTCAGTGAAATACAATGTATATTTCTTGTTTTGGCCCTGATTCAAACCAACTAACTCCTAAAAGAATGATGGGATATTTGAGGAAAATTTGATATTCCCTAAATTAGTAAAATGTTAGGAAAATTTTTTAAATATGTTAACCCATGCCACTGATTTAATCTAATATACAGAGTTGATGTTGCTACTTACATGTGTTTGGGTGGCTTACTTATTTCGTATTTATATATATATGTACACAAAAATAAAATATCTGTTTAATTTCTTTTTTTTAATTTTATTTATTTATTTTTAGAGAGAGGGGAAGGGAGGGCAAAAGGAAGAGAGAAACATCAATATCTGATTGCCTCTCATATGCCCCGAACCGGGGACCTGGTCCACAACCCAGGCATGTGCCCTGTCTGGAAATCGTACCAGCGACCCTTTGGTTTGAAGGCCGGCACTCTATCCACTGAGCCACGCCAGTCAGGGCTGTTTAATTTCCATCTGTGTGTGAAATGAACGTTTCAGAGAAGACTTGGGTTTGGGATTTCTTCCAATGTGTTTAGGTAGGAAGAAACGGACTTGGGCTGGCATAGCCGGTATCTGACATTATCTTTTTTTTCCCCACCCACTCTTTTCATTCTGGGTACATGCTGAATATATACCTTTGTGCTTTCCTGTAACCATTAAAACAGTATTTTCAGTAACTAATAAACATTTCCACTCTGAAGACTAAACATTTCAAAATCTGCTCAGAGAAATAAAAAAAGACACCTCCAAGGTCCACAGGTGTAGTGCTGTGAAAAATGGGGCAAGAGCCCTGGGCTCTGACTTGGAGTTCAGAAGAGGTTCCCTCCCTGCCGCAGGCACCAAGGCAGTCCCACAGAAACCACCCTGCCTGCCCGGGAGACAAAGCCCTATTCTGCTGCCTCTTGTGACAGGGAGCTCTTGTGTTCTGTGACCTGAGGTTCTGAAACTGATACTCTGCTTCACCTGCAGACTGGGCAGACAGGATAGGTAAAGGGTCAAATCACAGTCTAAAGTGGGGCACTTGCCTTGATTCACCAGGTGTTTTCTTTACTGGTAATAGGTGCACCGCAGAGCCCCAGAAGGAACCGTGTTCCTAGTCTTGACTTTGCTTCATGCTGCCTGTGTGATCTTGAGTTTTGCACTTAACTTCCCTGAGCCTCACCTTCAGTCTCCTTACTCTTTGACCCAGCAACGCTATTTCTAGGCATCTATCCCTCTCACCCCCAACACTCACACAGTGTTAAAAGAAATATGTTCAAGAATGCTTATTCCTGCCCTGGCTGGTGTGGCTCAATGGACTGAGTGCCGGCCTAAGAACTGGAGGGTCGCTGATTTGATTCCCAGGCAGGGCACATGCCTGCGTTTTGGGCCACGTCCCCAGTTGCAGGTGTGAGGGAGGCAACCGATCACTGATTCTCTCACACATCATGTTCTCTCCCTCTTTGTCTCCCTCCCTTCCTCTCTCTCTAACAAAATAAATAAATAAAATCTTAAAAAAAGAAAGAATACTTATTCTACTTATTCCTCTATGTTGGAATAGCAAAATAATAATAATAATATAAAAAGAATGGCTGGATAAGCAATAGTTCATCCATACAATGTGCTAAATGTATTTTGGTCCCATTACACAATTAATCTGTAAAACATTACCAGTGTTTCTGAAGATGCCACATGCTTTCAAATCCTACTGCCCCATTCATTTCAAAGTAATCACTACCTTAAATTATGCAGTCAATATTTTAAAACTTTTACCAAAACACGTTATCTTCCTAAACAATATATTGTTTGCATTTGCTTCTTTCGAGCTTTATAGAAAAGACCCTGTATGTAGTTTTCTGCAATCTGCTCTTTTCATTACAAATTACATTTCTAAGATTTATTCAGGTAGTTAAGCATAACTATATGTCATCCAATTTTACTACTATGTTATATCCCATTTCCATGTTGGATTCTAAATTCTCCTTTGGATAAAAAGATGCCCACCCTCTAAGCAGACATTTATTTCTTGGTGAACTTTGAAGAAAAGATGTCAGATCATTAGAAAAGCAGAATTTGTAGACAACAGGAGTGATTTTTTTTCCCACCCACCAAAGAAATACATATGTCATCCCATGTCATTTGGGGGTTTTAATGTCTAAGTATGTTTGTAGTTGTTCACTCTACTAGTCTTTCCACTATTTTGTATGTTTGAAATTTTTCGTATATAAAAAATAAGGGGGGATTAAACTGAAGTGACATCTGGCTGTCTTCTTGGCTTTGTCTGATTTGGGGGGTGGGTCACAACTTTTTAAGGTATATCTGCTGACTGACTCTAAGGAATGTTCTCCATCAGTTTAAAACAGTAAGCTAGTCTATATGAACCAATACGCAAAATTCTCCAAGACATATTGCTAAGGAAAGAGACAAGTTGCAGGACAATACATATTGTATGAACCTGTTTATGCATTGAGAACACACTCATCTATGCAACTGAGTAGAAAAAGAACTGGAAGGAAGCACAGCATCTTGGCAGTGGTGCTTAATGGAAAAGCAAGCAGGAAAGGCTGTGATTTAGGGGTATGGGGAACAGTGGTGAAGACAGACCTGCACTAATTGAAAACGAAAGTGAAATAAAGGCACGAGGTGGACTGGAAGATCTGCCAGTAATCTTCTGGTTGATTCTTGCACCGGTCCTAATGTGATGGAATCAACATCTGTCTTGATGGGGACCTGGTGAGAGGTCTTGGTCATGGTGCCCTGGTGCTTGCCTCCTGAAGACTGAATGGGGACACTGCAGCTCTCAGAAAAAGAGGCTGGGGCCTTCGGCGCATGGGTCATGTGACTGCTGAGTGCTCTTGAAACACTCTTTACCCTGGCCTCATCCCTGCGCACACCTGCTTAGTAGAGATCCCCCAATAAGAATCCCAATAATTGATATGGGATGCTTCCACCTATAGCTCTCAGTCACAGTGCTGAGAAGAAGGGCAAGAGGAGTTAGCCAAAGACGATCCCTTCTCCGTGCTCAGCAGTTACGGGGATAATTACTTTGATGCCCTTTAACAAGTTTTATAGTTCATCTACTTTGGTGTAATACCTTAATTTGTGCAATTCATAACCCCCTGTGTAGAGCTGAGGGTTACCTCTAGATTCATTTTTTCTGTGGCCAAAGCTTTGGAAGTTTTGCTAAGAAACTGTCAGTTCAAGTAAGTAGCACACTGCCTGCTTTATGGCATTCAACATTGCTAATTTGGACTTTGACAAACAGCTCATAAAGAAATTGTACTTTCTGTTGATCACTTGTTAACAGTCCAAAGATCATTGTAGCTTTAGTCAAGCCTCTGGTGAATATTAATTTCAAACACACAGGAAAAGCACAGTTTTCCTGGACCTGAGATTGCCTATGATTTTCCAGGGAGAAATAGAAATATATAGATATAGATATATAAAGATATATGGGTATGGATAGAGATAAATTCATTGAACGACCTTGTAGAAAACAAGGGTATGATTACAGTGTCTGATGTAAAAATCACCTTTCTCATTATGACTCTTAAAAAGTTATAAATCATAAAATAATACTTCAGTAGTAATTACAACTAAAATTGTATAGGCCAAGGTATATGGGACTCTCATAGAAATTAGAAGCCAAGATACAGTTGAATCATGCCTGTGCTTATTATGCACTGGGTAATTAGGAGTGGGGGTATTGGAGACATGACTGAAATAATGGGCTTACATTTTAATGGGTACTTATTTGTCATAGTATGCCTGTGACACTAAACTGAGGTTAGGTAAGCACACTAATTGATTAAGGGATCCTTCCACTTAAATCAGGTGCAACAATTCAAAACCACAACAAAAACCAGGGTAAGCAAGGGTGTGGTAAAACTGCTACACTGGTATTGCCATTGTAAACTGCTCCTAGCTTTTGCCCTGGCTGGCGTGGCTCAGTGCATAACAAGCGCTCACCAGCCTGTGATCTGAAAAGTCGCGGGATGAGTTCCCAATCAGGGCACGTGCCTGGGTTGCTGGCCAGGTCCCCAGTTGGGGGCACACAAGAGGCAACCAATTGATGTTTCTCTCCCTCTCTTTCTCCCTCCCTTCCCTTCTCTCTAAAATAGATAGATAGATAGATGATAGATAGGTAGGTAGATAGATAGATAAATAGATAAAAATAAACTGCTCCTGCCTTTCAAAAAGCATTTTCATAAAATGCATCAAGACATAAAAAAAAATGCCCAGTGTGCAGCCCATGGACATGGACTAAGAGGTATGGGGATGATGGGATGGGGCGCAGGGTGGAGGGGATAAAGGGGGGGAAATGGGACAACTGTAATCGCATACTCAATAAAATATACCAAAAAAAAAAGCCCAAATCATTTGACCCTGTCATTTTACCTTGGGATCCCTATCATAAGCACAAATGCAAGAAAATTATATGCACAAAACTTTTCATCAACACATTATTTATAAGAGCAAAACATGAAAAACTGAAGATATTCCACAATTGAGGGAAAGTTAAGTAAATTAAGTCAGATTCCCTAAAAAGGAACATTATGTAGGCATATACATGTTAACTGTGAAGTATGTAGCTGTATTTATTCAATCAACAAGTATTTATCAAGCCAGCTTTACTCCATCATGCTAAGCACAGGAGATGCCATGATGAACAAAAAATGGAGGTTTTGCCCTTGGGGAGCTTGTGGATAATAGGTACTTACAATGTAATATTCAGTGTAAATGACAGAATGCAAAATTCACATACTACGATTACCACTCTGCAAAAATGAAACGCATAGGCCAAAGAACTAGAACAAAAATAAACTAAAATGCAAACTATGTTTTATCTGGGGTAGTGACAGCAGAGATTGTTGCCCGCCTCCCTTTTTTGTCATTTTACAGATTGCATTCAGTATTTTTTTAAAAAGATTGTATTTATTTATCTCTAGGGAGAGGGGAAGAGAAGGAGAAAGAGAGGGCGAGAAACATCAATGTGG
Organism: Mormoops blainvillei; assembly: GCA_004026545.1. Classification (NCBI taxonomy): domain Eukaryota; kingdom Metazoa; phylum Chordata; class Mammalia; order Chiroptera; family Mormoopidae; genus Mormoops; species Mormoops blainvillei. The sequence goes on along the minus strand of PVJD01005818.1, from coordinate 21,221 downwards.
GGTTGCCTCTCGTGCCCCACACTGGGGACCTGGCCTGCAACCCAGGCATGTGCCCTGACAGGGAATCAAACCAGCGACACTTTGGTTTGCAGACCGGCACTCAATCCACTGAGCCACACCAGCCAGGGCAAATAGTGATTTTTTTTGCATTCAGTATTTTTAAGTCAAATATTTTTAAAGGAAATATTGTTTGACATACATTACTGGTGGGAATATAAAATGATACATACCTTCTGGAAAATAGTTTTGTTTTTTTAAGAAAAATACTAAAATAAACATGCAGCTATCATATAACCCAGGAATTCACTCTTAGGAATTTATTCTAAGGAACTGCAAATTTATCTTCACAGAGAAACTGATATATAAATGTTCATAACAGCTGTATTGATAACAGCCAAAAGGTACAAACAACCCAGATGTCAAAAATATTAAAATATTGTGAGATATACAGAAATACCAAGGTATATGATTGCCCTAGCCAGTGTGGCTCAGTTGGTTGGGCATCATCCCACAAACTGAAAAGTCATGGGTTTGATTCCCAGTCAGGGCGCATGCCTGGGTTGCAGGTTGGGTCCCTAGTTGGGGTGCATATTATAAGAGGCAACCAATCTATGTTGCTCTCTCACATTGATGTTTCTCTCACTCCCATTCTCCCTCCCTTGCCCTTTCTCCAAAATCAAAAAGCATGTCCTTGGGTGAGGATTTTAAACACATACACACACACACACACACACACACACACACACACACACACACTATTGTTAGCTGAAGAAAGCAGAATAATGAATGGTCTGTATAGGATAGCTACAGCTCTGCAAATAGATGAACAGGGACTGAAAACAACTGTACAAAAAGGAAAAGTATTATGAAAAGCAGTAGGGTCTGAGCTAACACATTTTTGTTTTTAACCAATTCTAATTTATGCTGTTGGTCCAAAGTCTTGTAAGAATGTGTACCGGTACTTTTAAGAGACTTGGGGGAGTCTCCTCCTCCGCCCAGTCTAAGAACTCTAGAGAGAGGCACGTGGTACAAGAGATGGAGCATGTGCGTTGGAGTCCCACAGACCTGGGCGTACATTCCAGGGTGGTCACTTTCTAGTTGTGTGACTGAGGTAAGCTCGCTGGACCTACTTGAACCTGTTTTCCCTTTTAAAAATGAGGATAACATTACCTGCCTCATAGATTGTTATTAGGGTTAGAAATTACATATCCATATTCACAGAGAAAAAACCTCAAGGATACTATATCAGGATTATGATCAGCTACAAAGAACAGAACCTCAGTCATAGTGGCCAAACAAGATAGGCCTTCATTTTATTTCGCATCACAAAATATTTGGAGGCAGACAGTCCAGTTTTGGTATAGCAGCTCGGAGATTAATGCAGGGGACAAGGCTTTTCCAGTTTTTCACCCCTGGCATTTTCGCCTGTGGTTTTGATTCTCATAGATCCAACACGGTCCATTCACCTTCAGGCTTCTAGAGGATAGTGTAGGTAAAAGGCCGTGCCAGCTGTAAGGTTTTCTGCTTACATTACATTAGTCAAAATTAAGTCCTAAGACTATTCCTAGTTACACATTCGACATATACCCACATACATATTCTAGCCTGTAAACTCTTTCTAAAGAGAGCTTACATCTGGCACAGTGACACATGACATTTGTTTAATAAATGTTAAATTAAAAGATTGAATTGTTTCCCCATCAAGTTATGATTTCCTATATGAATAAGTAAAAAATAAGTCATGAATATTAAATTTATTGACTTAATATGACTAAATGCTCTTGTCAAGAAAGTTCTATACGTTCCTTCACGAGTAAACACCCACAGCGAGGGAAAAAACAAAAAGCTACTAACCTGGCTCCCAAGTCATCCTATGAACCGCATTGTCCAGGTTGCTTTGCCTGCCACTTGATCATGTGAAACCTAGGAGACAGACCCCGGAGGTGGTCCAGTGTGTGGCCCCTTTGGAGACCATGGTCCATGCCCTCCCTCAGAGATGGAGCAGTTGCAGGTGCCATGTTAAAACTTCCGGAAGAACTATGTCTCGAATGTGGGTCTGACCGCTGTTAGGTAGCCATGAATGTGAGAAATTGTATGGAGAACTGAAGAGTCACTAAAATGAGTTGCTGAGTTAATCAGCCTTACCCATGGTTCCCAAGGTGACAAGGCAACAACCCCCTTAGGATCCTGGGTAATAAGATCCTTTCAAACTCACTTGGGAGATATCGGTTGTCTGTGGCCTGCACCTGCCTTGCTGGGTATGATACACAGGGTTTTTACCTTCTGGTGAGCCAGATAAAAACATCCAGCAGATGCAAAATAGTTCTTTCTTATGTGTTTTCAGATCCCACTGACACACACTAAATATTCCCCAACAAAGCACCTACTATTACAGACATGCTCACTGTGTGTGGAAGGGTATGATGTTGAGCATCGTCGTTACTCATCTGAGCAGATTCCTGCTCAGATCCAGATTCTTGATTCACAGCATCACCGTTACTCGTGACCTTGGTTCAAGCAATTACTTTCTTTCTGGAATTATGCAGAGGAAGTTTATATAGGTCCACAATGCCTTAGGCGCAATTCTGAAATTTCAGAGTTTTGTCTCTGAAACCAAAAGCTTGGTACTTAAACTATTTGGCAGTAAAATGTGACCTGAACTGACGATGTTAGTCTATTTATGATACTTCCTTATTCTACTTGGTACAAATAATCATACATTTCACTGGGGATATATTCATGGGCTTAATTATGGTTTACCACCCTAGACTCTGCTGGAAGTATTGTCAAGCCATACAGTGTGAACACCATATTTCTCAAACACCCTGAGTTCCAAAACATATGGCCCAAGGGTTGCAGATAAAGGATTGTGGACTTGTAAAATTAAACCTCAGGGCGGTGGGCTGTTATTGACGGGTCGGTTATTCAGCATGTCGCATTGTACTTGTAGCACCGGAATAAACTGTAGAGTCTCTGCTTTCCCTGCCCAAACATACAATATAGCTAACCTCAACTACTGCATGCTGTATCAGCCTTGTAGAAATTTCTACAGATTCATTATACACACTCCCAAATTCTTACGTTACGAATTTGCCCTGGCTCTGTCTACATGGACGAGGGCGGCCCCTCCATGCAGGCTGAACAACTCCCCCTCTCCTCTTACTGCTTTTCCTATCATAAGGAAACAAGAATCCACCTAAGACAAACATACTCAAGTTTCTCTGCAGATTTCCAGGGAAAGCAAATTCGAAAGGCAACTAAAAGGAGAACACTTTTCTTTTCCTTTTGTGCACTGCCTAATTTCCTTAACATGGTTGTGGCCTAGGACTTGGCTTTGTGACTCTTGTACATATGACCACAGCAAGGTCATTTTTCAAATATCGAAAATAAGTCAGAAGTCATGATTTGGATCTTTCATTGAATAGGAGACAGGCACAGACTGCAGAACACATGATTTCAGGGATGACAAAATTATTAGATTGGATGAATGGATTAAGGTCTAAAAGTATTTCTGTTGACCCCGTAGAGGAGATAGCATAGACAGCTCCCTGCTGTTCTCTGTACCCAGAAAAATGGAATGTACTCAATAATGTATGACTAATCGCTCCTGTCACAGGTGAAACACATGCCAATAGGGCAAAGGGCATTTCAAGGAAAGCTCGTGACTCCTCCCACACATCTGATGGAAGAAAGGCCTGAAACTCGAAAAGGAAACTCAGATTTCACAGACTCATAAGTTGGCATTCACAAACACCACATATTCTTTGGTGTGGGATCCCAGGATATGAAATCCTTACCAGGATTAAGAACTTGTGTTTAGCACTAAATTGTCTGTCTCTTTATGGATCTGAGTGGCCTCTCTACTAAATGAATTACCTCTGGGAGAAAGTAATTCTCCTTTGTACTCTGGGGGTGGGGTTTTGGCTACAGCAAACCTTATTATATCAATGTTCACCTGAGCTATTGGGATAGTCTCACTGTTTCCAGGGCCTGGAACATGCTTCCCTGAGCTGAAAGCCTGTTCTCATTTTTTTTTTAAGATTTATTTTTAGAGAGAGGGTAAGGGAGGGAGAAAGAGAAGGAGAGAAACATCAATATGTGAGAGAAACATTGATCAGTTGCCTCTCCCACACCCCTAACCAGGGACCTGGCCTACAACATAGGCATGTGCCCTGACCAGGAATTGAACCAGTGACCTTTCGGTTTGCATGACGACATCCAGCCCACTGAGCCACACCAGTCAGGGCTGTTCTCATTCTTTATTCAGAGTTCTGCTCAGAGGCTACCGTGTTAGAGAAAGCTTCAACTATTCTATCACAAAAAGCTCCACCCACCCGGGTTAGTGTAGTTCAGTGGATTGAGCACCGAACTGTGAACCAAAGGGTAACCGGTTCGATTCCCACTCTAGGGCATATGTCTGGGTTGCAGGCCAGGTCCCCAGGAGGGGGCACATGCAAGGCAACCACACATTGATGTTTCTCTCCCTCCCTTCCCCTCTCTAAAGATAAATAAATAAAATCTTTAAAAAAAATTTTAAAAGAGCTCCACCCTAACAAGTTCTGGAAATGGATAATGGTCATGGTCATATAATGTACATGTACTTAATGGTACTGAATTGTACACCTAAAAATGGCTAATATGGTAAATTTTTTGTTTATTTTGCCACAATAATAATTTTTAAAAAGAGGAAGAGCTCCACCCCACCCTCTCTATTCTTCTCATTTGCTTCCTTTTCCTTCTTAGCACTTATCAATACCTGACACTGTAGATTCATATGTCTATTGCCTATATTCCCCCAGAAGAAAGGATGCTTCAGGAGACCAGGTGTTTTGCTTGCTTTCTTTACTCTTACATTTGTGACACCCAGAACAGTACCTGGCATGTTGTAAATACTCCTAACGACTTTCTGTAGGAGTGAATGAAAGCAAGCAAGTAAGCTAGGTCTCAAACTAGTATTCCCACCTGTAATTTCTCTCCATCTAACCCAATTCGTCTTAAACATTGACCCTAGAGTTATCTGGGTTATCTTTTGAAAATATAGACCTGGTATTATTCCCATACCCCAAAGTTCTCCATGTTTAGAAAAAAAACAAACAGTGCTTTCATTTTTTAATTTTTTAAAAAGATTTTATTTTTTATTTTTAGAGGGAGGGAGAAAGAGAGGGAGAGAAACATCAATGTGTGGTTGCCTATTGCACTTCCCCTACTGGGGGCTTGGCCCACAACCCAGGTATGTGCCCTGACAGGGAATTGAACTGGCGACCCTTTGGTTCGCAGGTTAGCACTCAATCCATTGAGCTACACCAGCCAGGGCTAAGCCATGTAATTTATAAACATGTCTTCTCTTTCCCCTGAGCCAGGAGCGTAATCCAGATCCTTATCTACAGGTCCATGGCCTCTACATTTAGCCTCTATGTCTCTTTTCCATCCCCTCTCTATCCAAAGCTCCCCATATTCCAGCAACAGTAGACTTCTCTACTTACTCTATGAGATCCACAATCTTCCCCACTCACCTCTGCTCAAATATCTCCCTGTTCCAGAAGTCCCCCACTCTCCCCACAGCTCCCCCCTTTCATGGAGTGCCTTTATCTTCCACTGCTCTCCACTGGCCATAGTTGTACTCATCTCTCAAGGCCTTCTCTTCCAATCTTCCCCTAAATCAAAAGTAATTGCTGATTTCCTTGAGCTCCTAAGGTATTTTATTTTAAGCCTCTCTTTGAGCACTATTTGGGGTTTTGGATCAAAGTCATGTATGCCTCTGTCTCTCTTTCCAACTGTCGGCTTTGAGAGGAGTGTGGCTGTGGACACAATAGGTGCTCAAAGCAAGTTTGTCAGAATTGATTTCTTGTTATGTGTGCCTCCAGGACATTACACTCAACACATTTAGGCACTCTCTCGAGGCTATTTCTCAACTCTAGGTATGGAGGCTGGGGGCTGTCATGCCAGGACGTGATAGAGCCAACTGTGACTTCATGGTAGGTGCTCATCGGTGGAGAGAAGAGAAGACCCTGTGTGTGTTCACGTGATTGAGCCCTTAGGCCTGGTGGAATTTCTGAGACAGTTGGGAAGGCCGATGTTTACTATGTGTCATCACAGGGACAAAGGGTTCCTGATAAGCCGATCTTGAAACTGAGGAAGGCACAGCTTTGTTTGTGTCTGGCTTTGAGTCAGTGGGAAAAGAGAAGTCAGTTTGGACCCACAGGAAACTCTATTGTCCGGTCCACATCACCATAGACATCCATTTGTCTCTCACGGGAGGGTCCCCCCAGTGGCCAGTGGAGGATTTGATGGAGATGAAGTAGACTCAATGTGCAAGCTGCAATTTCTCACACGCCAAACTTGGGTGGTTTCTAGATTAGGAAGGAGCAACCAAGAGCTCAGGTGGAGCTCTTTTTGATAGAGTAGTTCTCTACTCTATCAAATTTCTCTAACATAGTAGCCTCTGAAAGAAGCATTTTACAAATATTATTTATTTATTTATAGAGAGAGGGGGAGGGAGGGAAAAAGGGAGGGAGAGAAATGGCAATCTGTGGTTGCCTCTCGCACACCCCAAGCTGGGGACATGGCCCGTAACCCAGGTGTGTGCCCTGACTGGGAATCGAACCGGTGACTCTTTGGTTTGCAGGCTGGCACTCAATCTACTGACCACACCAGCCAGGGCTGAAAGAAGCATTTTTAAAAATTTGTTTAAGTTACTTGAGAATTATCACAGATAGCAAAATTAAAAACAACAACCACCACAACACCACCCAACAACTGTCCAAAACAAATACACTTCTATTGCTATAAGTATAGCTTTCCTAAATCCTCATTCTCTTCCCAATACTCTCAGCAGAGCCTCACCAACCCTAAGCAGGAAAAAATGTAGGAAATAGCAGGTGCCAAATCAATGACCATGAGAACTGGGTTTCTGTCCCATTTTGCCTGGGACTGGTTGTGTGACCTCAGTTCACCTCTCTGGGCCTCAATTTTCTTATCGATAAGATGAGAGTTGAACTAGAGCAGAGTAGAGCACGAGTTCCAAAAATGGCAACGGGTGCTCCCAAGAAAGGGTTCTGAGTCCAGATGTCTGGGGAATTCTGAGCCAGACAGGATTCTCCATCGAGGGTTGCTCAGATGCGTGCGCTGTAACTTTTCAAGAGGGAGAGAGAGTGCTGCGTGTCTCAGATTTCCTTGGCCACAGAACTCTTTTATTCCCGTAGAACCCGTGGGCCTCACTTGGGAAGATGCTGGAGTGGAAAACCTCCAAGTTCGATTTCAGAACTCTTCCTCCCCTTCCGAGCCCAGCCTCACCGTGACTTCTCTGGCTGTTCTACGCTGTTTCACACATGTCCCTTCGTGTCCTGTTGGCTTAGCTCTTAGCGATCATCTTTTCAGCTCAAATAGAATAAACTGGCTCACTTCATTTCCGTGAAAATCTAGATCCATCATTAACTGTCAAAAAGTAAAAATTATATGACTCTGAAAAAACAAGCAATATGGGAAAGTACAAGTGAAGAAAATAAAAATTTACCCCCATTCTTACTACTTGGAAATAACTCTAACAAAGCACTAATTATCAGAGGGTTCTACAATCGGCAATATTTGGTTTATCTATCTATCTGTTGCTTCAGTTACAAATGTATATGGCAAAAGTTTTAAAACAGATTGAAATTTTTGAATGCCTATATTTCTAAAACTTTGAGTAAAGGCCTACTACTTAGGGTTATTGTGATATTTAGGTGGAGGGAGTTGTTATAGGGTTAATTGTGCTAAAATGTGTTGAAGTCCTAACCCCTAGTACCTCAGAATATGAATTTATTTGGAAATACCGTCATTGCAGAGGTAAGCAGTTAAATTCAGATGAGGCCCTCCTGGAGTGGGAGAGTGGGCACCTAATCCAATATGACTGGTGTCCTTATAAAAAGATGGCCCTGTGAAGACACAGAATTAGAGGGAAGAAAGCCACATGACAATGGAGGTAGAGATTAGAGTTGTGCAGCTGCAAGCCAAGGAATGACACCAATGCCAAGAGAGAGGCATGAGCAGATTCTCCCTGGGCTCCCCTGAAGAACACCTTGCCTCAGGTGGCACAGACACTCGGGCCTGGGAGTGGACAAACACCTGGTAGCCGGGAAGCCAAGTTAAGACCAGGTGGCCAGAAGAAACATGGGATAAGCTGAATGAAAAAATGTCACCATCCCTCCACTCCATGTTGAAAAAAATGCAGCATTTTACCTCCCTACTAACAACTTGCTTTTCTTACCCTAACATGGAAAATTCTACACGCCGGCCTTTTTCCAAAAGCCCGCTTTTCTAGTGATCCCGCTTTGTCCCCAGCTCATGAAAGCAGGCAAGCAGAGGTAGCCTCAGCCAGTTCAGTGGACCTTGCTTTCCTCTGCTCTGCCTCCCTGGTGATGAAGTATAAGCTTAACAAAAGCTGTCGGGAAACTTCTCTGGGGTTTACTCTCAATGTCTATCTTGGGGAATCCAAGAATCCCAAAGCCAGTAACGAGAGGGTGAGTGAAATCGCCCCTGGACCAATGGAGCACCAGCCTGGATACATCCCACTCCCACCCAGGTGTCAAGCCATGAAAACTGCTACCTAGTATCATGAGTGTTTGTTCACAATATAGTCCTTCCTACAAGCCAGGCTTGGCTCACCGGTGGGATCGTCTGACCTGGGCCTTAAGAACCGAAAGGGCCGAGATACCTGCACAACCACCAGTGCTACGGGCAACACCAGCACCAAGAAATAACAGAGAGTCCACGGGGGTGACTCTGCTATTCCCTTGACTTTATTAATATAGGTTTATTCAGCTTTTATTAATTCAGTTTCAATCCAAACTTATACTAACCTAATGACAGTATTAATTATTTAGAAATAATCGGTAATAATATTACACGAGGGAATTGGGGGATAACGAACCTGAGTCCCAGAGTCTCAGTCTGTGGGTCTGGGAGAGAGCACGGTGGTCAAGGGAGCTGTCAGTCCTTCAGAGAAGGTTCTCCAGAGCCGGGTGGGCAGCAGGGCAGATGAAGTCCTCGGTCCATCAGGGTAGAGCCCCGGCGGCCAATGCCAAGGGACATCAGCGTCTCAGGGAGCAGCACCTTGGTGTGTGGGGCTCAGCTGTCTCAGCAGTGATTTGACACCCACCTCAGTCATACCCTTGAAAGTGGTATGTCACCTTTATGGATCCACCTTTATGGGTCTCTCGTTAAGTGTCTTGGCACCCCTGATGGCAAGTGGGGATTTTCCCCAGGAGCCCATCTATGGGTGGTCCTGCTCTGCAGACATGGCTGTTCTGACCACGTGTGCAAATATCTTAGATGTGTCTCTTTGCCAGATGTGTCTGGTGTGACTTAGGTAGTTTCCCTCTTGAACCAAAGTGTCATGGCTGACTGACAGTCATCTTGGTTGACATGAGTAATTCCATTTTGTTTTATAGACTCTATGTTATTTTGACTGAACCAATGTCATTTTATTGGTTCTGTTCTCCACACCTAGCTTGCTCTCTACTGTTCCAGTCCCTCCTACCCACCATTTCAGGGCCAGGGGATCTATTCAAAATGCACAACTACTAGGTAGAATGATCCCCAGGGTACATGGCACAGAAAACAAGCAAACAAAAAAACAAACCCAAAGACGCAGAACAGTTTACACACTGTACTACTGTGGATGACAAGGGGTCACATATAAAACCTCACAAGTTCAAGGGCCTGCATGACAGCCTTACAGAGACCTAAAGTAACCACAAAGGATGGTCTGAAATGAAAACTTACTAACTAAAAACAGGTCATGGTGGCCAGTCATTGCCCTAGGCTAGACTTTTCTGTGACAAAGAGTCAATCTTTACCTAAATTGGGTCAGGCTATTGTCTTTTTGCATATATGATAACATACCTTCAGGATGGCAGGTAACTTCCCTTTTTTTCGAACCCCTGGGGCACAACTACTACAGAGCAGAGACCATAAATCCCTTCATTGTTTTTGTTTATCATATTAATTGTTGACTGTTAAGTATCCTGTACCCCCCACCCATGCAAAAGAAGTCTGTGTATCATTTTACCTTTTTATCCAGTTCCCAAGTTCCCCCCCTTTGCTTTCTCCCACCTCCCTCATCCCTCACCAATGAATTTCATGTAACCCCTTTATGCCTCCTTTTTTGACTGTCATGTATAAAATAAAGTGCAAAACTGCCATTTTCCATATCATTTTCTCAATCCGTTGAGGTGTTTCTTCCCAGAAATTGTCAGTTTGGCTCAAATAAACTCATACAAATGCTTGCAGGTTTGGACAGTCTTAGGTTGACATGACATTTTATAATTTAAAAATCCCTGTTACATATGCTTGTATAAATACCAGATGGTCTCTGCAGGCCTATACTACACACTTTTCACAGTGCATTTTACTCACTTACTTTTCTATTTCTCGTTTACTTTTCTACTTCCACGAGACCACGATTTCCTAGAGGGGAAGGAATGTGTTTGTTCACCTTTGTATCCTTGCATGTGGTTTGGATCAAGAAATCAGGAAAATCAGTTGAATAAATGAAAAATAAAGGCAAAAACACTGTGCTTAACAGTTTTCTTGCTTCAGTTAAATTTACTAAGCCAATTTTTACAACATAAACACAGATCCATCAAGGGTGTGTGTCACTTCCTACTTCTTTAAAGACTTTTTTTTTTAAAACCAGGAAGAGCCAGAGACAAAAAAAAAAAAAAAAAAAAAAAAAAAAAAAAAAAAAAAAAAGTCAAGAAACTGTACACAAACACCCCCCCCCCCCAAACATCTAATTAGCACAAAAACAAAACCAATTTACAAGCCCTGGCTCATCATCTTACCAGCTATGTGCACTGATCCTGTAATTTATGGATACTAAACACTGTCATTATCCTTCTCTGGGCATTAGGCAACTCATGAAAGGGTTCCAGAAACTTTTCAACACTACTGACACTCATGATTATTAACAGTATTAATACTGTTTATTTTAACAGCCCGTCTTCTAAACCCGCGTATCCGATCATGGAGAAGAATGTGTTTGTAGGATGGCAGCCAAGTGTAGCCCTGAATGCTTCTGCGGGAGTCTCCTGCCTTCCCAGTATGGACCTGCTCCCCGGAGCCCTGGGAATCTCCCCTCCTTTTCAAGCTGCCCTAGCAAATTCCTTTTCTGTCAGGTCTCCTCCTCACTGACGCACCCCTACGGCCAAAGGGAAGTGCCTGCCCGCGCAGCCTCCCACCTCTGGGAGGTTTCTAGGTCCCGGTGCCAGTCTGGAGGGAAGCGAAAAGGGGATGAGGGGCAAGGCAGGGGGTATTAGTAATGCCTGGTTCCACTTCCCCCACCTCCTCCCCGCCTGAACCACTTCCTTTCACCAGAGGTGGCTCCAGGCTCCTGGAAACACTGCTCTTGTGACCCCCTTCTCTGAGCAGGAAGAAAGAAAAGGCCTGGATTCTCCTCCTTGTCGGAATGCACCCTTTTCTTTGGTTTTGTCTCTCAGCATCGCTAAGGCCCCTGATTTCCCTCGTGCTGCAGGGCTCAGATTTGAGTAAACACAAGAGCCACCTGGGGATTCGGTCAAAGATTTAGATTTCTGCCCTGCCCCTGGAGTTTTTCCTTTTTTGGATGGCTGGCACTTTTTACCTTGGGCATGGGGTGGTCTGGGCAAAACTTTCTTAAACATTGGTGAAAAAAAATCCCGAAAGAGAGAAAGGCAGCCGGGCCAGAAGCCGGAGTTCGCCTCCTGGGTCACATAGTGGTCACAGGCCACAAAGATGAGGACCGGGTGAGCTGGGAAGGGCTGGAGGCTGAGCCCCACTGACGTTCCCCGGAGTGTCCGGAAAGGTGCTCATGGTGATGTTTTTATAGCATCCTGCAATCTTTCAACATTCCCCTTGTTCTTTTCTAAAACCTCTGAAAGATCCCACCCACAAGGGCTGCTCTGGCTTTTCCAACCGTGAACCTACCGAGGCAGAGGCCTTATCAGAAGCAATGTCTGGACACAAAGCCGCCGGAGCCCTCTACCCATCCAGATGCACAACCCAGAGCCAGAGGCAGGATTCGTTTTCCCACTCACTCCTTCTCCTCCAGGGTTGGGCACACATCTGGTTAGGTCCTTGGGAAGGCCCATTATTTTGTGGATAGCGTGCCCTGAGAACAGATGAATGAGAAGGCTCTTCTCTTTTCCATCCTCCATTCCCTGTGCCATACAGAAGAGTCCCTTTGGGTTTCAAAGGACTGGCGACTAGATCTGGAGGAAACAGGACCATGCAGGTGATGCACTAAATTGGAGGAAAGGACCAAAGGGCTCTTAAAAGGGGAAGAGACAAATGGGAAGTTCAAATAGGAAGAGGGTCCTTGATGACAGCTAGGAGGTTCTGTGAGGGGCCCATAACGGTCTGGAATTGGAGTCTCATGCCAGTTCTAGAAATTCAGGAAATCGGGGTGACATTATAGGATCGTTAGTAGGATGGCATAGTGCGCTGGTTCCTGCAGGGCTTCAGAACAACCCACCGCTAGCTGTGCAGCTGTGGTATGCAGACTTCTTTGAGCTAAAGGCAACTATAGCCACAGGCTCAAGAGAAACTTCTGCCTCTCTGACTACCTAACAGAGGTATCCAACCCGTAGCCCAGTGGGCTGCGTGCAGCCCGCAATGGCTATGAATGTGGCCCAACACAAAAATCATAAATTTACTTAAAACTTTTTTCTTTTTTTTTTTTTGCTCATCAGTTTTCATTAGTGTTTGTATACTTAATGTGTGGCCCAAGACAACGCATCTTCTAGTGTGGCCCAAAGACACCAAAAGATTGGACACCCTTGACAGAATAACTTGAATTAGGGAACTTGTCCATACACAGTAAGATGTTTTCATAGGTAACATCCTTTTTTTCTTTTTAAATCCACACCAGAAGATATATTTAGTGATTCCAGAGAAAGTGAGAGAGAGAGAGAGAAACATCCATGTGAGTGACAAACATCAGTTGGGCTGCCTCCAGTATGCACCACCAACTGGGGATCGAACCCACAACCTATGTAGTACGTGCCCTGAATTGAACCTGCACCCTTTTGCTGTACAGAATGATGCTTCAACCAACTCAGCAACCCGGCCAGGGCATCACAGGAACTACTTTAGGCCCATCTATAGGGGAGGGCAAACTTCTGTTCACTAAACATATCACCTGCAGTGACCCTTTGAAGCCTTCAGGTGCATTAGCTCATCCCTAGCTCAGGACGTCTTCAATCCCCTTTCTACCTCTAGCCTCCCCTGCATGTGGAGCCTCTCTCATGTCTGTGGGGTTCCCATGCACACAGGGGTAGGCAAAAGTAGGCTTACTGTTGTGAGTACACGAAACAGAGTTTACTCTTGCATTAGTATTTATTATTTATTTGTATTACAACTCTAAACCTATTTTTGCCCCCACCTCTGTGTATTAAATTTGGTCATTTTTCACTTGTCAATCTGACTCATGTCTATTGGATTATTAGACCACCCAGAAGAGCCTTGAAGGTAGGGAAAAATTTGTTCCTCCCACACATTCTCAAACTTAAAAAAGTATGTATCTCAGGACCCCTGCTCTCTATTGAGGCAGAGCACAGGGATCATTAGGGCGGCCAAACTACTCTGTATGACACCATTGGAGGGGAAGAAAGACTTTTCCTCTACGTTCCCAGGTCTGATGGCTGGGTCCATGAAATACACTGACAACCACAGGCAGGTTAGCAGGAGAGTAGCTATACAAATTTATTGTTTAATATTGTGTGCACGTGAGCATCACATAGAAGAAGTGAACACCCTCCAAAAGCAGTGAGATTTGAGAGTTTAGAACTCCTATATTCCTAAAAGTTTGAGGAAAGGCCTAGTAAGATGATAATCTTGCAATTGGGGGAGATGATGGGAGATATAGGCCACTTAGGAGAGATAATATTTTCACCAGAGGTGAATGGGCCCTTAGAAGGACAGGTGGGAGATACAATAGTTTATGAAGTCTTCGGGAGCCAATTTTCCTGCTAGGTACAGATATTTTCCTCAACAAGTTAAACATGTCATCAGTAAATGGATCAGTAAATTTGGTTTACTGGTTTATTATCTATATAAGAATGGAAATCATCTGTTTCTTTATTACTAAAAATTTGTACCTTCTTACCAATATATATCTCCCTATTTCCCCCACCCTCCAACCCCTGGCAACCACTTTTCTATTGTTTTGAAATTTTTAAAAAATTCTATTTATAGATTTCATATGTGACACCATACAGTATTTGTCTTTCTCTGTCTGGCTTATTTCACTTAGCATAATGCCCTACAGGCTTAACTTTGTTGTTGCAAATGGCAGGATATTTTTTTCCTTTCTAAGGCTGCATAATATTCATATACATATATGCCAAATTTTCTTTACCCTGTCATCCCATCAACAGACATTTAGCTTGTTACCATACTTTGGCTGTTGTGAATAATGCTGCTATGAAGATGGGGGTACAGACACCCTCTTTGAGATAATGGTTTCATTTTCTTTAGATGCATACCCAGAAGTAAAATTGCTGGAACATATGGTAGTTCCATTTTTAATTTTTTGAGGAACCTCCACAGTTTTCCATAGTGGATGTACCCATTTACATCCCCATGAACAGTGCATGAGGGTTCCCTCTTCTCCCCATTTTTGCCACCACCGTTTAGCTTGCCTTTCTGAGTGTGAGGTGATATTTCCTTGTGGCTTTGATTTGCATTTCTCTGATGAGTAGTGCTATTGAGCACCTGTTTCATATACCTTTTGGCCATTTAGGTCCTTTGCCTATTTTTAATTGGGTTATTTATTTGCTATTGAATTCTATGAGTTTCTTATATATTTTACATATTAATCCCTTATCAGATAGGTGGTTTGCAAGTGTTTTCTTCTATTTTGTAGCTTGGCTTTTAATTTTGTTTAATTTTGTTTGATTTCTTTTGCTGTGCAGAAACTTTTTAGTTTGATATAATGTATTTATTTTTGCTTTTGTTGCCTTTGTTCTGGTGTCAATTCCAAAAAAAAATCATTGCCACGATAGATGTCAAGAAACTCACCCAGTGTTTTTTTCTAGGAGTCTTATTATTTCAGGTCTTAGGTTC
The DNA here is from genome assembly GCA_004026545.1 of Mormoops blainvillei. Classification (NCBI taxonomy): domain Eukaryota; kingdom Metazoa; phylum Chordata; class Mammalia; order Chiroptera; family Mormoopidae; genus Mormoops; species Mormoops blainvillei. Next base: position 6,140 of record PVJD01005818.1, on the reverse strand, counting down.
AAGTCTTTAATTTATTTCGAGTTTATTTTTGTATATGATATAAGATAGGGGTCCAGTTTCTCAGCCCCGTTCATTAAGACTAGCTTTTACCAATTGTAAATTCTTGTCTCTTTGTCATAAATTAATTGATCATATATGTGTGGATTTATTTCTGGGCTCTTGATTCTGTTCCATTAATCTCTACGTCTATTTTATGGCAGTACCATAATGTTTTGATATATCTTCGTGGTCTGGCTTGAAATCAGGAAGTGTGAGGCCTCCAGCTTTGTTTTTCTTTCTCGAGATTGCTTTGGCTACTCAAGGTCTTTTGTTGTTCCATACAAATTTTAGGATTGTTTCTTCTCTTTCTGTGAAAAATGCTGTAGCAATTTTTAAAAAAGATTTTATTTTTATTTTTAGATAGAGGGGAAGGGAGGGAGAAAGAGAGGGAGAGAAACACCAATGTGTGGTTGCTTCTTACATGCCCCCTACTGGGGACCTGGCCAGCAACCCAGGCATGTGCCCTGACTGGGGAATCAAACCAGCGGCCCTTTTGTTCTCAGGTCAATGCTCAATCCACTGAACTACACCAGCCGGGGCTGCCACAGCAATTTTGATAGGGGTTGCATTGAATCTGTAGATGACTTTGGGCAGTATGAATATTTAAATATTAATTCTTCCAATTTATGAACAAAGAATAGGTTTCCATTTGTTTCATTTTATTTTATTTTTCAGAGAGAGAGGCAGGGAGGGAGAAACTGAGGGAGAGAAACACTGACGTGAGAAACATCGATTGGTTGCCTCTTGTACACGCCCCAACCAGGGACCTAACCCGCAACCCAGGCATGTGCCCTGACCAGGAATCAAACCAGTGACCTTTCACCTTGCAGGATGATGCGCAACCAACTGAGCCACACTGGTCAGGGCAGCTTTCCATTTAGTTGTGTCTTCAGTTTCCTTTATCGGTGTCTTATAGTTCTCAGTGTACAGGTCTTTTATCTCCTTGGTTAAATTTATTCCTAAGTACTTTATTCTTTTTTGATGATATTATAAATGGATTGTTTTCTTAATTTGTCTTTTTGATAGTTCAGTGTATAGAAATACAACAGATTTTTGAATGTTGATTTTATATCCTGCAGCTTTAATGAATTCATTGATTAGTTCAACAATTTCTGGTAGAGTCTTTAGGGTTTTCTATATATGAGGGGGGACCCCAGAACCCCTGAAATTTATAAAAAATTTTGTATTTATTCTTACATGTTTAAACTTCAGTCACCTTCAAAGTACTCTCCATTTGATGCCATACACCTATTGAGATGTTTTTTCCACTGCTCAAAACAGTTTTTGAACTCATGGATTTGGATGCCTTCAGGGCTTCTGCTGTTTTTTGTTTTACCTCTCCCACACTGGTAGAACATTTCCCTTTGAGGACTTTTTTCATCTGAAGAAACAACAATAAAAGTTGCTCAGGGAGAGATTGGGTGAATAGGGAGGATGGGGCACAGCAGTCATACCAGTGTTTGTCAAAAACTACTCAATGCTCAGCATGGTGTGGGCAGGTGCACTTGTAAATCACCCATCATGAAATGGACAATTGCATTGAAAGAGTCTTCAAAAAAAATTCACCGAAGCTGAACACAGCCTCTCACAACAATGCCTGCTTGTCCATTGATACAGATGGGTTCCTAGAACACTCACCTAGCGGGGGAAGCCTGTACTATTGACACGGGGGGCCTGCCCTCCAGAAGATAATGCTGGTTTTTTCTGGGTCCCCCCTCATATAATGTCATGTCATCTGCACATAGTGACAGTTTTAGTTTTTCCTTTCTGATTTGGATGCATGTTGTTTCTTTTTCTTGCCTGGTTCCTCTGGCTAGGACTTCGAATACTATGCTTAATAAAAGTGGCGAAAGTTGGCATCACTGTCTTGTTCCTGATCTTAGAGGAAAGGTTCTCGGTATTTCACTGTTGAATACGATGTTCACTGTGTGTCTGTCATACATGGTCTTTATTATGTTGCGGTACAATGCCTCTATACCCACTTTGTCAAGAGATGAAACATTCTGTATCTTAAATGATGCATCTAGAGAGGATGGACTGTGTGAGCTCAGATTCTATTTCTATAGCAGACACCAGGATTTAAATGATCTCAGTTTTACATATTCCAAAGGGGTCATTAATTGGGACTTTTCGGATGTCATGGCTAATGAAGTCAAACCAAGGATTTTAAGGCATTTCTTATTCTAATGTAGCTATACAAAGTAAGACAGTCAAAAAGTCCTAGTTTTGAAGAGCAGGGTAAATTTACATGAAATTTCACACCTCTGCCTCTCCTTCCGGCCTGGTATGTAGGTGCTTTCATTTGCAAAAGATAAATGCATGCCAAGAATTCAACTGGGCACAACCTAAAACTACTTTAATCTTAGTGTGTACCTTGAGGGTGGGAAACCAGCTTTCCTTGGCAACCTTGCATGGCCGGTCCACACAAATTTCACATTTATAAATGTGGTCTTTCTCTAAAGGTGGCAATGAGGTTAGTAGAATTCAGGGGCAGGTATCGCTTGAGAAACATATTGTAAACCTACTATTTAATACAAACTATCGAACTTAAAGTTGGCCAAACTGGTTTAGAAGCCATGCAGAAGACGGAGTAACAACAAGCATTGCAGGGGGCATGAAACATGTTCTGTGGAATCAGGGTCCATCACCAAGGTCAGAAAATGAGCATTTTTAACGAAGTTTGAGGTGAGTAGAGGATGTATTAAAACATGCTTTAGGGGAAAACCTCCAAATTTAAATATGAAATTATGCTGCACACATGATGACAATAGCTGTCACTACTGAGTGGTCTGCATGTGAGGCCAGGCTCCATGAGTTAGATAGATATCTCCATTTTACAGAGAAGAAAACTGAGGCTAGTGCCAACAAGCAAGTAAGTGGCAGTTTGGATTACATTTTTAAAATTCTGATTAAAAAACTCAGGTTCTCGCCCTGGCAGGTGTGACTCAGTGGATTAAGTGCCGGCCTTCAAACCAAACAGTTGCTGGTTCAATTCCCAGTCAGGGCACATTCCTGGGTTAGAGGCCAGGTCCCCAATAGCAGGTGCATGAGAGACAACCACACAGGCAACCACACATTGATGTTTCTCACCCTCTCTTTCTCTCTCCTTTCCCTGTCTAAAAATAAATAAATAAAATCTTAAAAACAAACAAACAAACAAACAAACAACTCAAGTTCTCTTATACCACCTCCAGTGCTTCTTTGTATCTTCAGGGAGAAGTCTATGTCATTCTAGTTTTATTTTCTAGTGGTTAAGGGTCTACCCACTCAGGAAGCTAAACAAAACCGAAAAGTTTCTAAAAGTATATTACACATTTCCTTGCCTCCTTTGTTATACTGAATGTTGACAACATTTTCCTGAAAAGTCATCCTTTCACACGGGTGATACCATAAATGTGATGATGCTCCCCGGGCCTGAGGGTGCGGGTGGGGCTGGGGGGCTACTGGCCCCCCTGCGTTTGCTTGTCTGAGTATGCTTTTTATTTGCCTCCCTGGTGGCTGTTTTCGGGCCTGCACTCCTTTCGCTGCCTTAATGGGATCTCCCAGGGCCTTAGAAACGAAATAGTCAAACCAGTTACAACTGCATGCAAAGTAAAAGCAAACAGGCCAGAAAGGCGAGACCCTAAGGAAAGCATCAAGAGCACAGCTTCCCTAACTTCCAGTTTCACGTTAGGCATCTGATTAAATACGTTTTAAGTTTTATGTTGTGGCCCTAACTTCTATTCTCAAGTTACAGCCGCGTGGTTAAATACCCACGTTTTATGCTGTGTCTAGACAGATGAACGAGTGCACTATTTAACTCAGTTCCAGGTGAGGTAGGTATGATGAAACTGTTATTGAAATAAGACTAAGACACACACACACACGATTTTATATTCTGATTCTGACCTACCATACTTAAAATTTCTGTCAGACTGTACAATAATTTTATGTCTGAAGAAATATTTTAAATACCCATTGAACATTTGTTTTACTGTTAAGTTTTTCCTATAATGGAATGTTTTTGGTTTACCCACTGCAAAACTCTTTGCTACACATTTGCACAGACTTGTCAATAATAAATCTTTCTTTATTAAGAAAGGAATGGATATACTTTTGGGTGAATTTCAGTGTTCCTGAGGGTGTTAAAATGAGGTCATAGGGTGTGGTAGGCTGCCTTAGTCCACTCAGGTTGCTATAACATGATACTATCGGCTGGATAGTTTACAAATAACCGAAATTTATTGCTCACCTTCGTGCAGCTTGGGAAGTCGAGAACCAAGGCCCCAGCAGATTCAGGGTCCGGCGAAGGTCCCCATTGCCTGGTTCAGGGACAGCCGGGTCCTCGCACGGCCCAAGGGGTGAGGGGGTGCTCCGGGGTTTCTCTGCTGAGGGGACTCGTTCCGTGCATGAGGCCTCACCCCTTAAGACCTAATCACCTCCCAAAGGCCTCCCCTTCTCCTACCATCACTCTGGGGGAGGATTCAACATAGGAATTTGGGGGGAACATAAACAGACAGTCCATGGCATAGTTAGCATAGTACAGGCACAATAACGATGGTTATTTATTGAACATGAATTCAGTGGACACTCGAGGAATTCTAATAACCATATATTTTATTCTACAGCTTAACAAAAATTGTTCATTGTCGCTGCCTCACCTACCAGAGGGAATTAAAGCTAGCCTCTTAAGTTGCCTAACAGAAGTACTGAGTGTCTGAACTGGGAATCAACTATACTCTACCCAGCTCAACTCTTTCATTTAGCACACGGGAAAACAGAGGTCCAGCGAGTTGGTGAAACTTGCCCAGAGATAGACAGCACTTTGGGCTGAGCTAAGTGTAAACCAGGGTTCTTTGCATTAACACAAACATCGCTGCCATCTGTGTGTCTCTTCACAATTTACGAGGAGCCTCCACGAGCCTATGGAGATAAACTTATTCTCCTCTGATATTTGGGAGATTTTTTGCATTCTCAGCCCTGTGTTGCAGCAGCTGATTCTGTACTGATCCTAAAATTTAAAAAAAGAGATTTAAATACACAAACACATATATTTAAATGTATGTGTATGAACACATATATGTATGTATGGGAGAAAGAGCACCATATCTTCGAGTCACCCCTTGCAGGCCACATACACCCTGGCCGACACAAAGCACAAAGAAAGAATAGTCTTTGGTTTGAGAATTCCCAAGTTGCCATTGACACTTCAACAGAAACAGGCTTAGAAGTGTTTATGTTTTCAAGAGGTGTGGGAACATTTCTAGGCTCATGTATAGTGAGTCTCACTTTGAGATACAATGGTGAGATTGGCCAGTCACTCCTCATGCAGCTTTTCAGTAAGTCCTTCAAAGAATGAATAGTGAGCCCATTTATTTCTGCTCCCAGAATTTTCCCTTCTTATTATTTTTCTTTGTTGTAAGGTTATATATAAAGGTATGGGCATACAGGCATTACATACCCATATACAGCCATTATAAAGATAAGGGATATCATGTAAGGGAGGAACTCAGACACTAAATCCAAAAACACTATGAAAATTAAAAATCTGAAGTCAGGGATAGGGTGGGAAGGAGGCGACATATTCTCTTCCCAGAGCTATTACACCCAATCCAACTGTCCTCAAAAACAGGAATGGTACAAACCAGACGTTCGGCTGCAGAAGGAAGCTGGGATCTTGGCTTTATAGCTTTGAATGTCTTTAGAATTGGGCTGAGCATCCAGTGTCTTTTCCAGAGTAGGCCAGAGAAGATAAATCCAATTTGGTTTTTAGGGCTTTAGATATCTCTGTGGCCAGCAAATCATGGAGGGACACACCGTCGTGGGAGTATACCCAGTTTTTCCCAGTCCAGTCATAGCGCTTGGGTCCACTGCAAGACAAAAACACATACACAGTCCGTCCAGAGGATGGCCCTTTAGGAGAAATGCTGATTCCACAGATGGCGCCCCCCGAAAACTGGGGTGAAACTCTAGAAAGTAATACTTAATGAAGCATATATTTGACTTCTTGTCTTAGGGCATTTCTACTTAGGAATAGTTGCACAATTTATCTTCTGGAATAATTCACAGAATAATACTCAAGACCTCAAAGCATCTGAACTCCAATGATGAGTCTGTGTAGG